>SKCR01031199.1:0-308657 GCA_019454045.1 Zanthoxylum bungeanum | reverse complement strand
CCTTATCATGTCCAACAAAATTTGGTTTTCTGTTCGGACACACCGTCAAAATGAGGTGTTCCGGGAGGAGTCCACTGTGAAAGAATACTATATTTTTTCAAGTAATTTGAGAAACTTATCGCTTAAGTATTTTCCATCTCGGTCTTACCGTGACGGTTTTAATACTTTAGCCGATCTGTTTGTCTACTTTGTGTCGAAACTTTCTGAAAGTTCCTGATTTGTGTTTCTAAAGAAACACATAACCATAACGCGATGCCACATCCATAAAGGTTACGAAGTATCAATATCCACTTCTAACCTAGCTATATATTGGCCCACTTACATCACTATGAATGAGGGCTAATAGATCGGTGGCTTTTGCACTTTTACCAAGTAATAGGTGTTTTAGGCACTTTGCCTAATAAACTAGATTCATAGATATCATTTTAATAGAATCAAATTTGTCCTAGTATCCACTCTTCAAAAGTGTGGATATACGAGTCTTGTTTAATGTGTCCCCAACAACATTGCCACATATAAGTCTTATCTGATCTAATCAGTTTCAGCTATTTGTTTGTCATTTTATATATTTGAGATTTATTTATATTCAAAATATAAATACTGTTATTCACATCTAATGTGTTTATCTCAATATCATCTTTAAAAATAAAACACTTTAGTGTTCTAGAATATAAAGGTATACTCGCAACGAGTTATACTCGATATAGAGATAATGTTTCTAGTCAAACTAGTTACATTGTAATAGTTTCCTAATTTAAGTACACAGTCGAAGGGTAGTCCCTAAACTTAGGTATCTATGGTTAAAACAGCGACTCTCGTCCCGTTTCCGACTGGCAGAGCAATCTCATCTGAAGTCAGTATCCTGCTTATCAGTAAATGCTGCAAATCAGTACATATATTTATGTACCACATTTAGTATCTAAAATCCAATTTTAATACTAGTAATGAACATGTTTATGATAAACATACTTGAAGTCATAGCCTTGCCCTTTCTTCTATTCCTTCACGTCTGCCTTGTCCATACGGCAGTTATGCTTCCAGTAACTCCGTTTGCCACACTTAGGAAGCATCTTGGGATATGTCCTTTGTCTTCCTAGAAGATAGTGATGATTTTGCCTTTGCCCTTTTCTACACCCCAGAAGCCTTCGGCCAAGCCTTGGCCTTCTGGGATATCGAAGTAAGATGCGCCTTGCGCTTCTTGCCCTATTGCAAACTCTGGCTTTGTCTCCTTGAGCATAGCCATTAACTTTCCAAGAGTTTTCTATTGCAATTAATGCTTCTAAGATCTAAATATAGACTTATGAAGATCCTTCAATTTCAAAATCATGGTTTAAAGATCTAATCCTTAGTTATGACGATGAAATTAAGGATTCATTATGGCAAGCATAAACCCATAGCGTCACTATTTGAAAAGACATTATGTTTTTGAACAAAATTAACTATGTTGTAATGAAATTGTCTTTTACCGTTTTGTATTTATTTACTTTGATATATAAATGGTAAAAATCCTTATGATTAGTTCCGGATTGAGATGATATGAGACAGTATCAATCCATAAATGTTTAATCATTAAATATCCATAGTCGTAGAATTATCGAGATTGGACATCGATAATACGGAATAGACTAGTATTGCACTTATGCTCGTTCTGAGGGCATAATGGCATAGTTCTCATATGTTTAAGTATAGGATACTTATGCAAGTGCGATAGGAGGTTGTGTTTTATCGATGGTACGGAAAACAGCTTCGCTCTGGATAGACCCCACGGAATCCCATTGGTAGTATATATAAGTCTCTATAGGAGTCCGCTTCAGGGTAGGTGTATTTGGTCTTAATCGGTAAATTTTGGTTTTGGTCGTCCAGGACTTTAATAGGTTTTGTGTACGCCTCTGCTGGGTTTATTGAGAATCGTAGTGTATTGGATGTGATGTCAAGACGGGAGTAACACTTCAGACATATGGAGATGATGATCAGACATGGATTCAGAACTGGTTCCCTATTGTGTTACAACCATCGGAATAATATGACAGGGTCATGATTATCCAATTCAAAGAGACTAGTTGCTTGATATCTGATATGTGCTTCGTACGGGGCATACACTATTCCAGCCACAGGCCTTGTACATGACATCAGATACTGGATCGCAATACGCAATACTACGGTATACTACGCCTGATAATGATCGTATATTCTATTAAGAATATTGCTGGAGAATTGGGTAGGCATGGTGCTTTGCTAGAAGCCAACCTTGTCTCGTAAATCAGTAAAAATATAGTACGAGGTACGTACGTGTTCGGATAGTCCGACGACCGTATTTACAGCCAACATATCCAGGGATCTCTTGGGTCGCTTCCCGAAGATTCACCGATGACGTTTGATTCGAACTTAATTAATCTGGGATTAATTGCGGAAAGACTTTATCTTGGATAAAGTACTATTTGAAGAGAGAGAAAGATTAATTTTGAATTAATTGACAAAATAATATATTCGATATATTAACGAAATTGGATTTCGACGCGGAATTAAAAATTAGATTTTAAATTCGGGCAAACGAGTTAATTTAGAATTAATTCGTTAGCTACATGAATAGTAATTTTGCTAGGCATAATTATTTAATTACGTCGCGACGGAAGTTCATCAATTCGGAATTAGCGAAATCGAGTCCGGAAGTGTTTGCAGGCCCACTCGTATTTTGAATTAAAGTGGGGCCCACAAGTCATATCGTGAGTCACATCTTTGTCATGTAAAGGTGATAGATGTCAAAAGTCACTTTTTGTGAGTGAGATGCTGTCACTATTCATGACGGGAGTAGTTGTGAGAATTTATTGAAATTTTGGAGCCAAAATTTGTTGACTTTTTGAAAGGATATACAAAATATTTGGTAAAGGAATTTTAAGTAATGGTTTTTAGAAAACAAATTTAAAAAAAAAAACACAAAATATTCTCTCTCCCTCTAAGGCTTGGCCGAGAGTTCTCCAAGGTGAAGGAAGGTTCATTTTTCTTCATTTTTCTTGCACATTTAAAGGATCAAACAAAGGTGAAAGGGAAGCTTATCTTAGAGCATGGATTTCCTTTAAAGCTTGGAGCTTGTAGATCATCTTCATCAATAAAATCCCTTGGCCGAATCTTGGAGCTTCGTAGAGGAAAAGTTTTTATTGAGCATCACATCCAATCCGATCTTTGTAAGTGTGTTTCCGCCACATTTTTTTAATGTATTCATTCTATTTCATGGCTTAATTTGATCTTGGGACATCAATCGAAACCAACAATCGTATCAAGGAGCCTTGTTTAAGCATGAAATATATTAGGGTAAAATTTGGGTAAATTGATTTTAAGCATGTTTTGAATAAATTACTTGTTTGAGCATGCTTGTGGATGGATGACTTTGAGTTGTTTATGATCAATTTTGTGAAAAACAAATAGGATGAATTTTTTCCCAAAAATGTGGCTAGGCCGAATACATATTACCCTTGGAAGTCATGGTATATTTTTGTTTTGATGATCATTGGATGACTTGAAATGATTGGGAATGTTCATTTAAAATTCAATCGGATTGAAAAACGAATTCGGACAAAAATCCCCATCTTGGCCATGAGCTTCCTTGCATGTAATGAGATGATTTTTTGAATCAAATATGTTGGACAGGTGTTGATGATGAAAAGTATGATTAATGGTTAGATTAGTGTTTTGGAAATATTGATTTAAAAGATTAATCATGACTTTACACTTTAGTTAATTAAATTTTAAAATTTGGAATATTAAAATTTGATTAATGGGCTTGATTTTGAATTGACCTTGATATTATTGTATTTGGGCATAATAGGCTTGGTTGGGCCAAGTTGGTTTAGGCAAATTGGATTGGATCCAAATTGGGCCTAAATCATTCCATTAAGTCCAAATATAATAAATAGGCTTTAAAAGTTTAATTGGGCCTTATGGGCTAAAATTGTTTTCTTGAAAATGAGGGTGATTCCTTAATTGGGCTTGGTAATTGGGTTTGACCCATATTTACCAAAGCCCATGCCTTTTGAAATCGATTAAAAGCCCATCGGACTTTAATTAAACATACATTGGATGTTAATTGGGCTTTGAGACCCATTAAGATTAGATTTGGAATCTAAGTCATTAAAGCACATTAAAAGGTGTAATTATTTAATTTGGAATTAAATAAATGAATTAGTATTGAATACGAATTAAATTAGTTTTAACGAATAGTTCGATATAATTCAAGATTTCGTACTTTAAGTACTTATTCTCAAACAAGTTGGACTCGCGCAAATCAAATCATTATTTGAACATTGGATGATCACTAATATTCAAAGATAATTAATTTGATTAGTTTGATTGAATAACATGCTTGAATGAATACATGGATATAATGAATAAATAGCGTATATCGGATGGATATTAGAAGGGAAAGGGAATTTTTTAGAAATTATTGTATATTCGGAATTTAGAAATTGGACCTGCTTGTCCAGCCTTCTCTCTCATTGATTCTTTGTATTCTTTTCTCACCTAATTCCCCTCAATGTTAATGAGGTTTCTATTATTGTATTATGTAATTGGGTTGAAGTAGAATAGTGCTAGCCGGGGAGAGTAAATGGAGTGATTTGTTCCAGGAACAAGTTGTTAAATATCCATCCACATATCATTATTAATTTACTTTCCATGCATTATTATGTTTTAGAAGCATGTTTAAGGGTGTATGATGAGACCTTAACAAAGATAATAAATTGGTTGCCAATTTACGAAAAAACCCTCAAATCATATTAAGCGTTTTTCCTTCCGTTAAGTGATTCTTACTCAAGATCCAAGGTTGGCATTGGTTTGTTGGCCAAAGTCAAGACCTTTGTCAATTGCGAATGTGTTTGAATCATGAAAGTTTTGTTCCATATTAGTGTCATGTCCAAGTTGTGATTTGTTGGTGAAAGTCAAGATCACTTCTTGTCCATCGACATTGATTACGAAGCTTTCCATGTCAATGGGACCCGCTTAACTGGAATCATTAAGCTTGTTGTGCCAAAGCCAAGGCTTAGTTGATTCAGAGGAAAAGGTTAGGAAAATATATTGGATATATTGGCATATGTATTGCATATATGTTTCGGACTTGGATGTCCACCTACCGTATCTAGGAATTGGATAAGATCTAATTGATCTTCGAGATCTACCTAGTTAAATATCATACAACTTGTTGGCCAAAGTCAAGGTTGTGTGTTATTTAACGGGATCCTAGCCCACTAGGAAACTGGGTTTCCCGAGTACTCGACAGAGGGTTAGAGGCTCGCCGAAAAATAGTGGGAGGCTAGTATTGAATTTGCAATTTCATTCAGATACTTAACTTTACGCGCTTTCAAATTATTTCGTCAAAATTATTTTATTAGTTGGACTAATATAATGTTATTTTTCTTGTAACAGTTAGACTGTACCCAAATATCGTTGATTAGATAGTTGGACTATCATAATTAGGATGATAGGAAAGGGAAATGTCCAAGCCATTATCATGAGTGAAAATGTCTTTAAGGGCCCGAACTTTGCCGATTGGGAAATGAATCTGAGGATAGTCCTTGGAGCCGAAAGGCTGCTATACACTATACAGAGACCTCTTGGGCCAAGCCCAAACCTGATGAGCTATTTGAGCTGGAGCTTTGGAAGACTCATAGCGATGATTGCGATACTGCTCAGTCAATTATGCTTGCTGCTATGACTCAGTATTTCCGTCGACAGAACATGGACTTGGATCCCTATAATATGTTGGTGAGGTTGCAAGATCTTCGCCGATCTAGCCGTAGATCGCAGAGGTATGAGTTACAAAAGAAGCTCTTCCGCTCACGTATGACAGAAGGCATGTCTGTTGAGTCTCATGTGGCACAGATGATTGCTGACATAGATGAGCTTTCTCAGATGGGGATAGTCCTCGAGGCTGAGACTACTATAGATTTGATCTTGCAGTCTCTCCCTGACACTTGGAGACAGTTCATCATAAACTATAACATGATGAACATATATGATACTCTTGGAGAGTAATTGTCTACTCTCAAGGAAGCTGAGAAGGAGCTTCTCAAGGGAAACAAGCGCGAGGCTCACTTTACTTCGACATCTCAGACACCGAGGGCTGGGCCCAAGGCAACTGGAGGTGTGAAGAAGAAAAAGCAAAAAAGAAAGGGCAAGGCTAAAGCGTCAAAGGCTTCTGGGAAGCCTAAGGACAAATCTCAGGATGTTGCTGACCGGCGTAAACACACACGTATAACGCAAGCGCACGTATCGTTCAAGTAGTATAAAAATATCGATCCCACGAGGACTTAATTCCTACTGTTGTTATTAATTATTGATACTATTTATTTACAAATATCTAATTGAGGGAGAAGTGAATTGATTGCTTGAATGATTTGATTTGTAGATTTGCTAAATAAATAAATAAATCAAAAGACAAAAGAAAATACTAATGAAATTAAAAGACTCAAAGATTTAGGGTTGTGAATCTTTCTAATATCTTTAAAAAAGATGAAGTGATTTTATTTTATGTTTGTGTAATAAATCAGTTTACTAACCTGGAAAATGAATTTATGCGAAAGCATCTGTCGATGGTCAGACACAAATACCCAGTTTAATCCAATTGAATCATATGTCTATGTCAATTAAATTACCTGAATTCATTAAGTTTAAGTTCCAATTATGGTTACCCCCGCCCGACAGGTATATTCCTATCCTGTAAGGAAATCTATAAAGGGTTATCTATCCTTAAGGAAGATCGTGGGCTATTAAGTCTAAGGCTGAAACCTAAAATCCCTATGTCTAGTTCATTTTAGATTTACCACAATCAATTTTATTGGTGATCAAACAACAAGAAGCATTAAGCTTAAGACTTAATAAATAAACTTTTAAATTTCCCAAACTATAAAATAACCTCTTATAAACCGGTGATGTTAGACTTCATCACAACCCTAGAAAACTAACTTAGTTACAACACAAAGTTAGGACAAGTAAGAAAAAGACATAAAAATTACTAAAAAGTAAATACGGAAAAATAAATAAAATGCTAAGGTAAAAGGAATTAACTTCTACTATTTACTATTTAGATATCTCCCAATAATATAATATATAATCTTGTGATATTTTAAACCAACCGTCCAGAATGGCGGTATCCTGATTAAGTCAAATTCAAATATACCAGCCATAAGGCGGAACAGAAATATAAACTTAAACCAACCATCCAGTATGGCGGTATCCTCATTAAGTCAGGTTAACCAGATTAAATGAATAACCAACCGTCCGGAAATGGCGATATCCTTTATTAATTCAGATTTTAAATAGTTTATATATTATATTTTAAGGGAGATTAATCTAAATAGCAAAAGTAAAAGTATTACCTTATTACCTTAGCATGGAGAAGTTACCCCCTCATTGATGAATTAAAACTACTATTTATAGAAGAGAATTACTACTAAATGTAAATAAAACTGAATAAAAGAAACTAAAGAAAAGAACTCTCAATTTATTTATAAGGATTTCAGAGGAAAAAGTACATTGAAACAAAGAAATTCAAAATCTATTTATAGGAAAAAAAAAAATCTAATTTTTTATTATTATTTTTCTGATTATTATTATTTTATTATTTTATTTTATTATTATTATTTTTTTGGATCGCTGAATTTTCGACACGTGGCATGGTGGCTAACAAATTTGGATCGCTGAATTTTTGACACGTGGCATGCGGTGCAATTACCAAAATACCCTCGGTGTCAGGACGCCCAAAATTAACAAAATACCCTTTTTGCCAAATTTCACATTTTTGCTCCAAATCACCTCCAGAATGTCCTGAAACTTTATTTCGGTGTCGGGAAAATTACCAAAATACCCTTTGTGTCGGGACGCCCAAAATTACCAAAATACCTTTTTTTGCCAAATTTCACCAAATTTCACAGTTTTGCTTCAAATCACCTCCAGAATGTCCTGAAACTTTATTTATCTACAAAATAACACAAAACACTTCAAAATATTCACAAAACTCAAGAAACTATACAAAATATTAAGTTAAATGAGTGGGAAATAGTGATAGTTTTACCACTCATCATTTGCCTCCAGTGTGGGAAGCGGGGTCACTGGTAGTGTGACTGCGCGGTATAAGGCGCTCCAGAAGGAGATAAAGGCGGACAAGGCACCGTCCTCAGGTATGTTTGTTATTGAAATAAACATGACTACTTCTAGTTTTAAAAATTGGATTTTTGATTCTGGTTGTGGTACTCATATATGTACTGATGTGCAGGATCTGCGGATTAGCAGGAGACTGGCTTCAGGGGAGATTGATCTACGTGTCAGAAATGGGACTCCAGTCGCTGTTTTGGCCGTTGGCACTTTTGTTTTAGACTGCCCTTGAGTCATGTACTTGAACTTAATGACTGTTATTATGTACCTAGTTTGACTAGGAATATTATTTCTGTATCTATATTAACCCAATGTGGGTGCACTTTTATATTTAGAAACACCGAGAGTGTTTTTATTTATAAAAATGATATAGAAATTTACACTGCTGTAGCAAATACTGTCTTTATATTTTGAATATAAGTCAATCTCAAACATATAATATAACAAACAAAAGGCTTAAAATGAGTAATAAAGATGAAACTTATATGTGGCACTATCGTCTATGGCACATAAAAAGACTCACATATCCACACTTTCGAAGAGTGGGTACTTGGACGGATTGATCCAAATTCATATGACGTCTGCGAATCTTGCTTATTAGGTAAAATGCTTAAATCACCTTTTAGTGGTAAAGGTGAACGCACCACCGAACTGTTAGCCTCGTTTATAGTGATGTATGTGGGCCCATGTCTAGCCAGGTTAGAGGTGGATACGAATACTTCGTAACCTTTACGAATGATGCATCGCGTTATGGTTATGTGTATTATGAGACACAAGTCGGAAACTTTTGAGAATTCAATGAGTTTCGACACGAAGTTGCAAAACAAACGGCAAGAGTATAAAGAATTACGATCGGACCGTGGTGGCGAATAATTGAGCAATGAGTTTCTAGATTACTTGAAAGAATATGGTATTCTTTCACAGTGGACTCCTCCGGAACACCGCAATTAAACAGTGTGTCCGAACGGAGAAACCGAACTCTGTTGGACATGGTTAGGTCTATGATGAGTCATATGAGCTACTTATTTCCTTCCAGGGATATGCATTAAACAGCGCAATTCTTATTTGAATAAGGTTCCGTCAAAGTCTGTACAACAGACACCATATGAGATATGGACAGGAAAGAAACCGGATTTCTCATTCCTGAAGATTTGGGGATGCTGGACATACGTCAAAGGTTTGGAAGGTACCAAACTTGAGCCCAAATCAGATAAATTCCTATTCGTAGGATATCCTAGGGAAACCAAAGGATATTACTTCTATCACCCACGAGAGAACAAAGTATTTGTTGCTCTACATGCGGTTTTCCATGAGAAGGAATTCCTAAATGCAGTGATAAGTGGGAGGAAAGTAGAACTCGATGAAAATCGGAGTGATGTGCTCCTGGCATAGAATCCTCAACGGAGCAAGAACAGTCCATCTGGGATGAGACTGTACCACAACCTTCTATTACACAAGGACCGCGTAGGTCGAGAGAGTCAGGAATCAACCTGAGAGGTATAGGTTTCTGATCTCACCTCATGTAGATATTAATCTCATTGAGGATAATGAACTGGCTACGTATGAGGAAGCGAAACAAGATATCGATTCCGCTTTATGGTAGAAGCCATGAAGTCCGAAATGGATTCCATGTACACCAACCAAGTCTGGACACTTGTTGATGCACCAAAAGGTGTAAAGCCTATTGGTTGCAAATGGATCTTCAAGAAGAAGAGCGACATAGATGGCAACGTACAAACGTACAAAGCTAGGCTTGTAGCGAAGGGGTATCGTCAACGACATGATGTCGATTACGACGAAACTTTCTCACCCATTGCCAAGATTAAATCCATTCGGATAATGCTTGTTATTACTGCATATTTCGATTACGAGATATGGCAGATGGACGTTAAAACGGCTTTCCTTAATGGAAACCTTTTAGAGGATGTTTATATGCAACAGCCTGATGGTTTTATCGTGCCTAGACTTACAACAGGTTTGTAAGTTAAATCGATCCATTTATGGATTGAAGCAAGTATCGCGGTCAAGGAACCAACGTTTTGATGAGATCATACAAGAATATGATTTCATTCAAAACGATGACGATGTATTGCTTATAGGCAATGACATTCCAATGTTAACGTTGGTGAAAGCTTGGCTTTCATTGAAATTCTCCATGAAAGATCTGGGAGAAGCAGCCTTTATTCGGGAAATAAAGATCTACCGGGATAGATCTAGAAAGCTACTTGGACTCCCACAGAGTACATATATTGACAACGTGTTGAAAAGATTCAACATAGATCAGTCCAAGAGAGGACTGTTGCCAGTGTCACATAGTGTCTATCTATCTAAAGACATGTGTTCTAAAAATCAAGATAAGAGAGACAACATGAGTCGGATACCATTCGCCTCGCCAGTCGGATCGATCATGTATGCCTCTATATGTACGCGACCTGATGTCTCCTATGCTTTGAGCATGTGTAGTCGCTATCTGGCTGATCCAAGTGAAGGTCACTAGATGGTGGTTAAGAACATCCTTAAGTATCTTAGACGAACTAAGGATGCTTTCTTAATCTATGGAGATGGAGAACTTGAGGTAACTGGGTATACCGATGCAAGTTTCCAAACCAACAAAGACGACTGTAAGTCACAATCGGGTACATATTTTGTTGAATAACGGAGCAGTGAGCTGGAAATCTTCCAAGCGAGACTGTTGCCGATTCAACAACAGAAGCGGAGTACATTGCTGCAGCTGAAGTAGCAAATGAGAAGCAGTTTGGATCCGAAAATGCCTAAGTACATTAGGAGTAGTTCCGTTAGCAGGTGAGCCCGTTCCATTATATTGTGATAATAACGGGGCATTTGCGCAGGCTAAGGAACCACGGTCTCATCAGCGATCCAAGCATGTTCTTCGACGTTTCCATCTGATTCGTGAGATCATACATCGTGGCGATGTGAAGATCGAGAAGGTCGCAAAAGATGACAACATGGCAGATCCGCTGACGAAAGCTATTCCTCAGCAAAAGTTTGAGCGACATATACATAGTTCAGGTATTATATGCTTGAATGACTGGCTATAGGCCAAGTGGGAGATTGTTGGACAATTTACATAGTGGGAGATTATTAGATGCTTGAATGACTGGCTATAGGCTCAAGTGGGAGTTTGAGCGACATATACATAGTTCAGGTATTAGATGCTTGAATGACTGGCTATAGGCCAAGTGGGAGATTGTTGGACAATTATGACCCATAGCGTCACTGTTTGTAAAAGACATTGTGTTTTTGTACAAAATTAACTATGTTGTAATGAAATTATCTTTTACCGTTTTGTATTTATTTACTGTGATATATAAATGGTAAAAGTTCTTATGATTAGTTCCGGATTGAGATGATATGAGACAGTATCAATCCATAAAGATTTAATCATTAAATATCCCTAGTCGTCGTATTATCGAGATTGGACATCGATATTGCAGAATAGACTAGTATTGCACTTGTGCGCGTTGTGAGGGTATAACGACATAGTTCTCATATGTTTAAGTATAGGATACTTATGCAAGTGCGATAGAAGGTAGTGTTTTACCGATGGTACGGAAAACAGCTTCGCTCTGGATAGACCCCGCGGAATCCCATTGGTAGTATGTATATGTGTCTATGGGAGTCCGCTTCAGGGTAGGTGTATTTGGTCTTAACCTGAGACTTGCATCACTAGTACTTGCGACAATCGGTAAACTTTGGTTTTGGTCATCCAGGACTTTAACAGGTTTTGTGTACGCCTCTGCTGAGTTATTGAGAATCGTAGTGTATTGGATATGATGTCAAGACGGAAGTATCACTTCAAACATATGGAGATGATGATCACACAGGGATTCAGAACTGGTTCTCTATAGTGTTGCAACCATCGGGATAATATGACAAGGTCATGATTATCCGATTCAAATAGACTAATTGTTTGATATCTCATATGTGCTTCATACGGGGCAAACACTATTCCAGCCTCAGGCCTTGCACGTGACATCTGATACTGGATCGTAATACGTAATAATACGGTATACTACGCCTGATAAAGATCGTATATTCCATTAAGAATATCACTGGAGAATTGGGTAGGCTTGGCATTTTACTAGAAGTCAACCTTGTCTCGTAAATCAGTAAAAACGTAGTACGAGGTACGTACGTGTTCGGATAGTCCGATGATAGCATTTACTGCCAACATATCTAGGGATCTCTTGGGTCACTTCCCGAAGATTCACCGATGACGTTTAATTCGAACTTAATTAATCTGGGATTAATTACGGAGAGACTTTTTCTTGGATAAAGTACTATTTGAAGAGAGAGAAAGATTAATTTCGAATTAATCGACAAAATAATATATTCGATAAATTAAACGAAATTAGATTTCGACGCGGAATTAAAAATTAGATTTTAAATTCGGGCAAACGAGTTAATTTAGAATTAATTCGTTAGCGACGTGAATAGTAATTTCGCTAGGCATAATTATTTAATTACGTCGCGACGAAAGTTCGTTAATTCGGAATTAGCGAAATCGAGCCCGGAAGTGTTTGCGGGCCCACTCGTATTTTGAATTAAAGTGGGGCCCACAAGTCACATCGCTAGTCACATCACTTGTCATGTAAAGATGATAGATGTCAAAAGTCACTTTTTGTGAGTGACATGCTGTCACTATTCATGATGGGAGTAGTTGTGAGCATTTATTGAATTTTGGAGCCAAAATTTATTGACTTTTTGAAAGGATATACAAAATATTTGGTAAAGGAATTTGAAGTAATGGTTTTTAGAAAATAAATTAAAAAAAAAACACAAAATATTCTATCTCCCTCTAAGGCTTGGCCGAGAGTTCTCCAAGGTGAAGGAAGGTTCATTTTTCTTCATTTTTCTTGCATATTTAAAGGATCAAACAAAGGTGATAGGGAAGCTTATCTTAGAGCATGGATTTCCTTTAAAGCTTGGAGCTTGTAGATCATCTTCATCAACAAAATCCCTTGGCCGAATCTTGGAGCTTCTTGAAGGAAAAGTTTTTGTTGAGCATCACATCCAATCCGATCTTTGTAAGTGTGTTTCCGCAACATTTCTTTGTTTTATTCATTCTATTTCATGGCTTAATTTGATCTTGGGACATCAATAGAAACCAACATTAAGCACTAAAGTTATCATCACATGAATATGTCATTTTATCAAATAAAATAACTTCTCAGTTCTCAAGACTATCCTGAGGTATTATTCCCAATCTGAAAATTAAAGCCGCTTAAACACATTTTCACCCGGGATTATGTTTTAAATGCTCAATCTTTCAGTTTATCTTGATTCTAATAGTTCAACTATTTAATCAACGATTAAGGTACATTTAAATATAATGATTACTATAGTCCAACTATATGATCAACTATACTTTTAATAAGTTAAATTCAATTTTATTGATTGCTATAATCCAATTATAAAATCAATTATAAATTTAAATAGTTTGAATACAGTCCAACTGTTTAATTAAAACAACGGTTAAATATTAGTCTAACTAATATGTTTATTTTGACGAATAATGAAATGAGAGCGTATGGCAAGTATCTAAACGAAATTACAAATTTAATATTTGCCTCCCACTATTTTTCGGCGAGCCTCTAACCCTCTGTTGATTACTCGGGGAACCTAGTTTCCTTTTGGGCTAGGATCCCATTAAATAACACACAATCTTGATTTTTCCCAACAAATTGTATGATACTTAACTAGGTAGATCTCTAAGATCAATTGGATCCCATCCAATTCCTAGATCCAATAGGTGGACATCTAAGTCCGAAACATATATCTTATATATGCCAATATATCCAATATATTCCCTAATATTTTTCCTCTAAGTCAACTAAGACTTGGCTTTGGCACAACAAACTTAATGATCCCAGTTAAGCGGAACCCATTGACCTTGGAAAGCTTCGTAATCAATGTCGATGGATAAGAAGTGACCTTGACTTTGGCCAAAAAATCACAACTTGGACAAGAAATCGATATGGAACAAAGCCTTCATGATTCAAACACATCCGCAATTGACAAAGGTCTTGACTTTGGCCAACAAACCAATGCCAACTTTGGATCTTGAGTAAGAATCACTCAATGGAAGGAAAAACACTTTATATGTTGTGAGGGTTTTTCGCGTAATTGGCAACCAATTAATTATCTTTGTTAAGGGCTCATCATCATACACCCTTAATCATGCATTCTAAAAATATAATAAGGCACGTACATAAAATAATAATGATATACGGATGGATACTTAAAATATTATGTTCCTAGAACAAATCTCTCCATTTCCTCTCTCCAGGCTAGCACTATTTTAACTTCTACCCAATTACATAACACTTCTAAAGAAACCTCATTTACTTTGAGGGGAATAGGTGAGAAGAGAAATATAAAGAGTCGATAGGTATAAGGCTGGACACAAAGGTCTAATTTAAATAAATTCTAAATTTATTACAACAATTTCCAAAATTGCCCTCACCCATCTAATATCCATCCGATATACATTATTCATACATCACATCCATGTATTCACACAAAGCATGTTATCAATCAATCTAATCCAATTAAACAACGATTAGATTTGTGTGAGTCCAACTCGTTTGAGAATACATACTCGAAGTACGAATTCTTGAATTATAGTAAACTACGACATTAAATCCAATTTAGTTTATATTTAATACTAATTCATTATTTAATTCTAAATTAAATAATTACATTTTATTAATGAGCCTTTACGACTTAGATTCTAAATCTAGTCTTAATGGGTCTCAAAGCCCGATTAACATCCAATGTCATTTAATTAAAGTCCAATGGGCTTTCAATTGATTTCATAAGGCATGGGCTTTGGTCAATATGGGTGAAACCCAAATACCAAGGCCCAATTAAGGAATCACCCTTATTTTCCAAGAAACCAATTTAGGCCCATTAGGCCCAATTAAACTTTAAAGGCCCAATAGTTATATTTGGACTTTATGGATATGGTTTTGGGCCCAATTGGATCCAACCAATTAGCCTAAACCAAACTTGGCCCAACCAAACCCATTAAGCCCAAATACAACTTTACAAGCCCAATTCCAAAATAAGCCCAATTAATTTAATTCCAAAATTCCAAATTTCATAATTAAATTAACCTAAAGTGTATGCCATAATTAATTAACCAAATTAACATTTCCAAAACACAAATTTGTACAATTAATTATACTCATTATCATCAACACATGTCCAACATCATTGAATCAAAAAATCAACATCATTCCATGCTTCTATGGCTCACGGCAATGGGGAATTTTTCATATCAATTTTGATTTCAATCCAATTAAATCACAAACTAATATATACCAAGTCTTCCAATTCATCCAATGATCAAAAGAACAAAATTTGCCATGACCTTAGGGAACCCTAAACTTTCGGCCAAGCCTAAAAAATTGGGGAAAATTTATCCAATCCAATTTTCATCAAATTGACAATGCATAACACCATGTTATCATAATTTAGGCATACTCAAACAATCAATTTCATTCAAACATGCTCAAATCAATTTTACCCAATTTTAAAGTTAAGAACCCTAATTTCATTTTCATGCTTAATCAAGGCTCTGATACCATTGTTGGGGTTTCTAGGTGTGGCAAGGTAAATAATAAGCAAGGAAAATCATGTGAATACATAAAGAAGTACGGCAGAAACATACTTACATTGATCGGATTGGATGCGGCGAAGAACAAAAAAAATTCTTCCATGGTGATGAAGCTTTCGGCCAAGAATGATATTTGTCATCCATGTTCATCTTCAAGCTTCAAGCTTTATGTGAAGTTATTCCACGCTCACAAGTGAGTTTCCCTATGTACCTAGTACTACGTTTTTACCGATTTACAAGACATGGTTGGCTTCTAGCAAACCACCATACCTACCCAATTCTCCAGAAATATTCTTAAATGAATGTACGATCTATGTCAGATGTAGTATACGTTGTATTGCGTATAACGATCCAGCATCAGATGTCACGTGCTAGGCCTGGGGCTCGAATTGTGTCTGCCCCATGCGAAGCACATATCGGATCTATGGTAACTAGTCTCTATAATCGGATAAACATGACCTAGTCATATTATACAGATAGCTGCAGCATAAAAGAGCACCAGTTTCGTATCCTACATGATCATCATCTCCACTATGACTGAAGTGATACTTCCATCTCGATATCACACCCAATACACTACGATTCTCAATATACCCGGAAGAGGCGTACACAGAACCGGTCAAAGCCCTAGACGACCAAAACCAAAGTATATTGATTGTCGCAAGTATTAGCGGTGCAAGTCTCAGGTTAAGACCAAATACACCTACCCTGAAGCGGACTCCTATAGACACATAGACATATTACCAATGGGATTCCGCGAGGTCTATCCAGAGTGAAGCTGTTTTTCGTACTATCGGTAAAACACAACCTCATATCGCACTTGCATAAGTATCCAATACTTAAACATTTTGAGAACTGTGTCGTTATGCTCCCACAACGCGCACAAGTGCAAGACTAGTCTATTCTGAATTATCGATGTCCAATCTCGATAATACTACGACTAAGGATGTTTAATGATTAAACCTTTATGGATTGATACTGTCTCATCATCTTAATCCGGAACTAATCATAAGGACTTCTATCATTTATGTATCTTGGTAATCCAATTACAAATGATAAAATGGCAATTTCCTTCGTCACATAGTTAATTTTGTACAACAACACCATGATCTGTACAAATAGTGATGTTATGGGTCATAATTGTCCAATAATTCTCCAGAAATATTCTTAATGGAATATACGATCTTTATCAGGCGTAGTATACCGTAGTATTGTATATAGCGATCCAGTATCGGATGTTCACGTGCAAGGCCTGGGGCTGGAATCGTGTCTGCCCCATACGAAGCACATATCGGATATCAAGCAACTAGTCTCTTTGAATCGGATAATCCTGACCTTGTCATATTATCCCGATGGTTGCAACACAATAGAGAACTATTTCTGAATCCCTACGTGATCATCGTCTCCATATATCTGAAGTGATACTTATGTCCTTACATCACACCCAATACACTGCGATTCTCAATAAATCCAGAAAAGCCATACACAGAACCTGTTAAAGTCCTGGACGACCAAAACCAAAGCGTATTGATTGTCGCAAGTACTAGCGATGCAAGTCTAAGGTTAAGACCAAATACACCTACCCTGAAGCGGACTCCCATAGACACATAGACATACTACCAATGGGATTCCGCGGGGTCTATCCACAGCGAAGCTGTTTTCCGTACCATCGGTAAAACACAACCTCCTATCGCACTTGCATAAGTATCTAATACTTAAATATATGAGAACTATGGCATTATGCCCTCACAACGCTCACAAGTGCAATACTAGTCTATTTCGTATTATCGATGTCTAATCTCGATAAAGGGATATTTAATGATTAAACCTTTATGGATTGATATTGTCTCATATCATCTTAATCCAAAACTAATCATAAGGATTTTTACCAATTTATATATATCAAAGTAAATAAATTATAAAATGGTAAAAGGCAATTTCATTGCTACATAGTTAATTTTGTACAAAAACACAATGTCTTTTACAAACAGTGACGCTATGGGTCATAACTGTCTAATAATCTCCCACTTGGCCTATAGCAAGTCACTCAAGCATCTAATACCTGAACTATGTACATGTCGCACAAACCTATGCTGAGAAATAGCTTTCGTCAGTGGATCTGCAATGTTGTCATCTGATGTGACCTTCTCAACCTTCACATCACCACGATGAATGATCTCACGTATCAGATGGAAACATCGAAGAACATGCTTGGATCGTTGATGAGACCGCGGTTCCTTAGCCTGCATTATAGCCCCGTTATTGTCACAATATAATCGAACGGGCTCATCTGCTAACGGAACTCCTCCTAGTCCAATTAGGAATTTTCAGATCCAAACTGCTTCTTTTACTGTTTCAGCTGCAGCAATATACTCCGCTTCAGTTGTTGAATCAGCAACTGTCTCTTGCTTGGAAGATTTCCAGCTTACTACTCTGTTATTCAAACAAAATATGTACCTGGATTGCAACTTGTAGTCGTCTTTGTCTGTTTGGAAACTTGCATCGGTATACCCAGTTACCTCAAGTTCTCCATCTCCATAGATTAAGAAAGCATCCTTAGTTCATCTAAGATACTTAAGGATATTCTTAACTACCATCCAGTGACCTTCACCTGGATCGGCCTGATAGCGACTACACATGCTCAAAGCATAGGAGACATCAGGTCGTGTACATATCATGGCATACATGATCTATCCGACTGTCGAGGTGAACGGTATCCGACTCATGTTGTCTCTCTCATCTTGAGTTTTAGGACACATGTCCTTAGATAGATAGACGTCATGTGACACTGGCAATAGTCCCCACTTGGACTGATCAATGTTAAATCTCTTCAATACTTTGTCAATGTACGTACTCTAGGAGAGTCCAAGCAACTTTCTAGATCTATCCCGGTAGATCTTTATTCCTAGAATAAAGGATGCTTCTCTCAAATCTTTCATGGAGAATTTAATGAAAGCCAAGCTTTCACCGACGTTAACATGGGAATGTCATTGCCAATAAGCAATACATCATCAACATAAAGGAAAATAAATGGCAGTGCTCTCCCACTAACCTTCTAATATACACAAGGATCATCTTCATTTTTAATAAAAATCATATTCTTTTATGATCTCGTCAAAATATTGGTTCCATGACCGTGATGCTTGTTTCAATCCATAAATGGATCGATTTAACTTTCAAACCTTGTTTGCAAGTCTAGGCACGATAAAACCGTCAAGCTGTTGCATATAAACATCCTCCAAAAGGTTTCCGTTAAGGAAAGCGGTTTTAACATCCATCTGTCATATCTCGTAATCGAAATATGCAGCAATAGCAAGCATTATCCGAATGGATTTAATCATGGCAAGGGGTGAGAAAGTTTCATCGTAATCGACACCATGTCGTTGATGATACCCTTTCGCTACAAGCCTAACTTTGTACGTTTGTACGATGCCATCCGTGTCGGTCTTTTTCTTGAAGACCCATTTGTAACCAATAGGTTTAACGCCTTCTGGTGCATCAATCAGTGTTCAAACTTGGTTGGTGTACATGGAATCCATCTCGGACTTCATGGCCTCTTGCCATAAAGCGGAATTGATATCTTGTATCGCTTCCTCATATGTAGCCGGTTCATTATCCTCAATGAGATTAATATCTACATGAGGTGAGATCAGAAACCCATACCTCTCAGATGGACTGTTCATGTTCCATTAAGGATTCTGTCCCAGGAACAGTATCACTCCGATTTTCATCGACTTCTACTTTCCTCCCACTTATCACTGCATTTAGGAATTCCTTCTCAAGGAAAACCGCATATAGAGCAATAAATATTTTGTTCTCTTGTGGGTGATAGAAGTAATATCCTTTGGTTACCCTAGGATATCCTAAGAATAGGCATTTATCCGATTTGGGTTCAAGTTTGGTACCTTCCAAATGTTTGACGTATGCCCAGCAACCCTAAATCGTCAGGAATGAGAAACCTGGTTTCTTTCCTGTCCGTATCTCATATGGTGTCTATTGAACAGACTTTGATGAAATCTTATTCAAAATAAGTATTGCACTGTTCAATGCATATCCCCAGAAGGAAATAGGTAGCTCTGTGCGACTCGTAATAAACCTTACCATGTCCAACAAAGTTTGGTTTCTCTGTTCGGACACACCGTTTAATTACGGTGTTCCAGGAGGAGTCCACTGTGCAAGAATACCATATTCTTTCAAGTAATCTAGAAACTCATTGCTTAAGTATTCGCCACCATAAAATACTATTTGAAGAGAGAGAAATATTAATTTGAAAATTAATCGATAAAATAATATATTCGATATATTAAACGAAATTAGATTTCGACGCGGAATTAAAATTGGATTTTAATTCGGGCAAACGAGTTAATTTAGAATTAATTCGTCAGCGACGTAAATAGTAATTTTACTAGGCATAATTATTTAATTACGTCGCGATGAAAGTTCGTTAATTTGGAATTAGCGAAACCGATCCCGGAAGTGTTTGCGGGCCCACTCATATTTTCAATTGAGTGGGGCCCACAAGTCACATCGCGAGTCACATCACTTGTCACTTTAGTGATAGATGTCTTGTCACCTTTTTGGTGAATGACATGCTGTCACTATTCATGAGAGGAGTTAGTGTGGGCATTTAATGCCATTTTAGAGCCAAAAATTGGCTTTGACTTTGGGAAAGCATATACCAAATTTTGGTATTGGTTTTTCATTATTGTTCTTAGAAAACAAAAAGTTGAAAAACAAAACTCTCTCTCTCTCTCAGTTTTTGGCCATTGCCGTGAGCTCTCCAAAGGGAAAGGAAATCATTTTCTTTCTTCCATCTTGCTAGCATATTAGAAAATCCATACAAGGTGATAGGGAAACTGAACTAAGAGCTTGGAATCCATTGAAACTTGGCGCTTGGTCATCTTCATCAATAAAGTCACCTTGGCCGAATACATCAAGCAAGGAGAAAAAATTCGGTTGATCATCACATCCTAAAGCCGATCTATGTAAGAATGATTCCACCATACTTTTTAGTTGTATTCATTCTTATTTCTATGCTTGAATGATCTTGGGACTAACCTAGAAACCCAACAACAACCCTCACAGAGTTCGTATGTTTTTGAAATATATGTGACCTGATGTCTCATATACTTTGAGCATATGTAGAAGCTAGAAGGCAAATCCAGGTGATAGTCACTGGAATGATGTATAGAACATCCTTGAGTATCTTAGATGAACTAAGGATGCTTTCTTAAGCTATGGATGAGGAGAACTTGAAGTGACTAGGTTCACCGCTGCAAGTTTCCAAATCGACAAAGAAGACTTTAAGTCACAATAAGGGTATATGTTTAGTTTAAATAACGGAACAGTGAGCTGGAAATATTCCAAGTAAGATATTGTTGCCGAATAAACAATAAAAACGGAATATTTCTGCAACTAAAGCAGCAAAAGAAGCATTTTAGATCTATATAATCTTAATTGGATTAAGTATAGTTCTGTTAGTAGCTGAGCTAGGCTACAGCACATGCTAAATAATTGCGGTCTCATCAACGATCCAAGTATATACTTCAACTATTTCATCTGATTCATAAGATCATACATCGTGTTGATGTGCTGATTGAATAAATCACATCAGATGATAACAACACAAATCCGCTGATGAAAGCTGTTTCTCAGCAGAAGTTTGAGCGATCCCTACATAGTTCAGGTGTAGGACACTTGAGTGATTGGCTATAGGCCAAGTGGGAGATTGTTGGGCAATTATGACCCATACCATCACTATTTATATATAACATGGTGTTGTTGTACAAATTAACTATGTGACAGAGGAAAATGCTCTTTTATCATTTGTAATTAGATTACCGGGATATATAAATGATAAGAGTCCATATGATTAGTACCAGATTAATAAGATATGAGACAGTATAATCCAAGTAAGGTTTAATCATTAAATATCCATAGTCGTAGTATTATCGAGACTGGACATCGATAATGCGGAATAGGCTAGTATTACACTTGTGCGCTTTATGGAAGCGTAATGACATAGTTCTCATATATTTGGGTATTGGATACTCATGCAAGTGTAATGGGAGGTTCTGTTTATCGATAGTACGAAAACAGCTTCACTCTGGATAGACCCCTCGGAATCCCATTGGTAGTATGACTATGTGTCTATGGGGGTCCGAATCAGGGTAGGTGTATTTGGGCTTAACCTGAAACTTGCATTATGTGTGATGTCAAGATGGAAGTATCACTTCACTCATATGGAGATGATGATCACGCAGGATACGGAACTGGTACTCTTGTATGCTGCAGCTATCGGGATAATATGACAAGGTCATGATTATCCGATTATATAGACTAGTTACCAGAGATCCGATATATACTTCGTACGAGGCAGACACAATTCCAGCCCCAGGCCTAGCATGTGACATTCGATACTGGATCGTAATACATAATACTACGTATGTACGCCTAACAAAGATTATATATTCCTTTAAAGGATATTTCTGGAGAATTTGGTAGGCACAGTGCTTTTCTTGAAGCCAACCATGTCTTATAAATCGGTAAGAACGTGGTATCGAGTACGCACGTATTCGGATAGTCCAATAACCGTATTTACTGCCAACATATCCAAGGATCTCTTGGGTCGCCTCCTAAAGATTCACCGATGAGATTTGACTCGAACAGAAAATTAATCTAGGATTAATTATGAGAGAAAATTAATCTGGGATTAATTACGGTAATAAATTAATCTGGGATTAATTTAAAATAGAAATAATTAATCTATGATTAATTACGTCGAGAATTTATCTGGGATTAAATTCGTCGAGAAGAGAGAACGCGATTAAATTTGGAATTAATTGGTAAAGTAATTTAATAGTTAAATTGGATTTTACTATTTAATTTATTTATTTGGGTTAAAATAATATATTGGATATATTAAATAAAATAGGATTTCAAAGCGGAATTAAATTAGATTTTAATTCCAAGCGACTTTCGTAATAATTTTGCTAGGCAATATTATTTAATTAAATTGGATTTAATTAAGTCGCAACGGAAAATTCCTTAATTCGGAATTAAGTGAACCCGAGCCCAAGTGAAGTTGTGTGTTAGAATAGCCACTTTACTTACATCACATGTTAGACATATGATGGAAGTGATTAGGCATAAAATAATGAGTTTGATTTGTTGAAAGATGGCATGGCTTTACTTAGAACACACTCAAACTTATTCCAACACTCAAGCTCACTATATATTGATTTGTTGACTTTGGAAGTGCACACAAGTTACTATTCACAACAACCAACTTACTCTCTCCTTTCTTCTCTACAATGGCCGAAACTTGGAGCTCTCTCTCCATGGAATTTTGCTTCAAAAATTCAAGATTACTAGCACATTTAGAGGCAAAAATAGGTGATATGGAGACTCACTTGAGAGTTTGGAACTCGATCTCATGTTCTGAAGCTTCCAACACATCCAATAAATAATGAAAATTTTTGAAATCTCCTCAACCAATCACTGTGAGTATTCTGTAACTCTCTTGATAATTCACACACAAATCACTCTTAGATGATCTTGGCATGTTCTAGGAACACTTACAGTTGAAAGCTCATGGACTCTTCCATGTATACTCTGTCACTGTGTGTGTGAGTAGAGGTTGTTGACCATCACAATTTCAAAAGGAGTTTTATTGGTGACAGAGCTCTTCTGAGAGTTGAAGCAAAATTGGGAAACATCAAGAAGTTTTGCCCAATTCCTCTGGTTGGCACTATCAAAGTGGTGTAAGTACTCATCTAGCATCACATTGATACTCTCTTTCTATCCATCTGTCTTAGGGTGGTAACTTGTCGACATGTTTAGTTAGGAACCGAGTAGTTTGAAGAGCTTAGACCAGAAGGTCGCTGCAAATCTCTGATCCCGATCACTGACAATTTACCTAGGCACGCCCCAATACTTCACCATGTGTTTGAAGAATAATTTCACAGTTTCTTCTGCCTTGCAGTATTTAGGTGCTAGTATGAATGTCGTATATTTGGAGAACCTATCAACAATTACCAACATTTTGGTTAGTTCACCAATTTTTGGAAGGTTGGTTATGAAGTCAAGAGAGACACTCTCCCTGTTGGGTTTCTATTAAGTCCCAAGGATCAAATCAAGCAATGAAACATATATGTGAATACTCGTAAAAGCATGACAGAATCATACTTACAACGATCGGATTGGATGCGTCGAAGAACAAAACTTTTCCACCTCCATTGAAGAAGCACTCGGCCATGGGTGAGTTTGGACTCCATCTTCATCTTCAAGCTCCAAGCTTTATGTGTGCATTCCATGCTCATGAGATGGTTTCCATATCACCTTGTAAGACTCTTTATGTGCTAGCAATGGAATGATTTGCCACAAATCTTCCTAGTTCTTCTTACATCTCTCGGCTTTGAAGGAAAAAAAGAGAAGAAAAATGACACCAAGGCCAAATGGGAGAGAAGGAAGAAATTGGCCGTTGGCCGATTCTAGGAGAGGGAGAGAGTGAATGAAGTGAAGTGTTGGTTTTTATTATCTCATACACCAAAAAGAAAAGTCAAATACCAATTAAAAAATTGGTAAATGTCTTTCAAGCTTTCAAAAGCTTTTTCCAACAACTTCATCTACTATTCAAATCACTCAAAGTGACTAGACATCACATCAATTAATGTGACTAATGATTTGACACTAGATGTGACTTGTGGGCCGTTCTTGAATTCGAAATGCGAGTACGATTGCAAACACTACCGGGCTCGGATTCGCTAATTCCGAATTAACGAATTTCCATCGCGACGTAATTAAATAATTATGCCTAGCAAAATTACTATTCACGTCGCTAACGAATTAATTCTAAATTAACTCATTCGCCCGAATTAAAATCTAATTTCAATTCCGCGTCGAAATCCAATTTCGTTTAATATATCGAATATATTAATTTATCGATTAATTCCAAATTAATCGTTCTCTCTCTTTAAATAATATTTTATCCTAGATAAAATATTTCTCCGTAATTCATCCCAGATTAATTTTCTCTCTCATCCAATTAATCTCAGATTAATAAAGTGCGAGTCATACGTCATCGATGAATCTTCGGGAAGCGACCCATGAGATCCCCAGATATGTAGGAAGTAAATCCTGTTATCGGACTATCCGAATACGTACTTACCTAGTACACTATTTTACCGATTTAACAGATAAGGTTGGCTTCTAGCAAAGCGCCATGCCTACCCAATTCTCCAGAAATACTCTTAAAGGAATATTATAATCTATATCAGGCGTAGTATATGTATTATTGAGTATAATGATCCAGTATCGGATGTTCACGTGTAAGGCCTAGGGCTGGAATAGTGTCTGCCACGTACGAAGCACATATCGGATTTAGGTAACTAGTCTCTATAATCGGATAAACATGACCTAGTCATATTATCCCGATGACTGTAGTACTTAAGAGTACTAGTTCTGTATCCTACGTGATCATCATCTCCACTATAACTGAAGTGATACTTCCATCTTGACATCACACCCAATACACTACGATTCTCAATATACCTAGAAGAGGCATACACAGAACCGGTTACAGCCCTGGACGACCAAAACCAAAGTATATCGATTGTCGCAAGTATTAACGGTGCAAGTCTCAAGTTAAGACCAAATACACCTACCCTGATTCGGACTTCCATAGACACATAGTTATACTACCAATGGAATTCTGATGGGTCTATCCAGAGCGAAGCTATTTTCCGTACCATCGGTAAAACACAACCTCCTATTACACTTGCATGAGTATCCAACACCCAAACATATGAGAACTATGCCGTTATGCTCCCACAACGCGCACAAGTGTAATACTAGTTTATTCCGCATTATCGATGTCCAATCTCGATAATACTACGACTATGGATATTTAATGATTAAACCTTTATGGATTGATACTGTCTCATATCATCTCAATCTGGAACTAATCGTAAGGACCTTCTATCATTTATATATCTTGGTAATCCAATTACAAATGATAAAAGAGCAATTTCATTTGTCACATAGTTAATTTGTACAACAACACCGTGATCTGTATAAATAGTGATTCTATGGGTCATAATTGTCCAAAAATCTCCCACTTGGCCTATAGCCAATCACTCAGGTGCTTTACACCTGAACTATGTACAGGTCGCTCAAACTTCTGCTGAGAAAACAGCTTTCGTCTGCGGATTTAAAAGGTTATCATCTTATGCGATTTATTTGATCATCACATCACCACGATGTATAATCTGACGAATCAGATGAAAACAGTTTAAAGTACATATCGGATCGTTGATGAGACCGTTAATTTTTTAGCCTGTGCTATAGCCTCGCTCAGCTGCTAACAGAATTATTTCTAATCTAATTAGAATTATTTCGATCCAAGATGCTACTATTGTTGTGACAGTTGCAGCAAAGTTCCGCTTTTGTTGTTTATACAGTAACAGTATCTTGCTTGGAAGATTTCCAGCTCACTGTTCTGTTATTCAAACTATATAGTACTTTTTACGACTTATAGTCATTTTTATCGGTTAGGAAACTTGCAACAGTGAACCCAGTCACTTCAAGTTCTCCTTCTCCATAGTATAAGACAACATCCTTAGTTCGTCTAAGATACTAAAGGATGTCATCAACATCAATCCAGTGACCATCATATAGATTGGCCTGATTGTGACTCAATATGCTCAAAGTATATGAGACAGCAGGTCGCGTATATTTATTTCAATGTACGATTCTCGGAGAGTACTAACAACCTTTAGATCTAACCCAGTAGATCTTTATTCCTAGAATAAAGGTTGTCTCTCTCAAGAATTCAACGGAGAATTTTCATGAAAGCAAAGCTTTCACCGATTTTATTATAGGAATATCATTTCCAAGAAATGACATGTCATCATTTTTAGGACATTCAATGTCAGTGCGCTCCCCACTAACCTCTTTATAAACACAAGAATTATTTTCAAGAAATGACATGTCATCATTTTTAGGACATTCACTGTCAGTGCGCTCCCCACTAACCTCCTTATAAACACAAGAATTATTTTCGTTTTGAATTAAATCATATACCATTATGATTACATCAAAGCGATAGTTCCAAGAACCCAATGCTTGCTTCAATCCATCCATGGATAGAATAACTTGCAAACCTTGTTTGCTCATTTTGGTCTGACAAAACCGTCAGGATGTTGTAAACATCCTCCAAAAGGTTTCCGTTTAAGGAAAGCGATTTTGACGTTCAGCTGCCACATTTCATAAATGAAATATGCAGCATCAGCAAGCATTATCCAAATGGATTTACCGTGGCAACAGGTAAAAAGTTTCTTCGTAATCGACATAATGTTGATAACGATACCTTTTCGTTACAAGCCTAGCTTAGTACGTGGTATGTTGACATCCATGTATATCTTCCTCGAAGACTATTATAGTACCAACAGACAAAATGTCTTACGGTACAACAACCAGTCTCCAAACTTGGTTGGTATACATGGAATCCACTTCGGACATTATGGCACTTTGTCATAATGGGGTGTTGATACCTTGTATCACTTCATCTTACGCAGTTAGATCGTATTCCTCAATAAGATTGACATTTTTATGAGGTGAGATCAGAAACTCATACCTCCCAGGTTATCTTCTGACTCTCTCCAACTACGCAGTTCTTATGTATTTGAAGATTATGGTACAGATTCATCCTTGATGAACTGTTTGTGTTCCATTAATGAATTAGTGCCTGGAATAGTATTACTTCGATCTTCATCGAGTTTTACTTTCCTCCCACTTACCACTGCATATAGGTATTCCTCTTAGGAAAACCGCATGATGAGCAACAATTAAATTGTTCTCTTGTGAGATGTATAAGTACTATACTTTGGTTTCCCTAGGATAACCTACAATTAGGCACTTATCCGATTTGGGTTCCAGTTTGGTATCATCCAAATGTATGCCTAGCATCCCAAATCTTCAGGAATGAGAAAACCCGGTTTCTTTCCTGTTAATATCTAATATGGAGTCTGTCAAACAGGTTTTTATGGAACCTTATTCAAAATAAGTATTGCACTGTTTAATGCATATCCCTTGAAGGAAAATGGTAGCTCAGAGCGACTCATGGTTAACCTTACTATGTCCAACATGGTTCGGTGTCTCTGTTCGGACACATAGTCAAATTGACGTGTTCCGGAAGGAGTCCTCATTGCAAGAATATTATACTCTTTCAAGTATCTGAGAAACTTATTGCTTAAGTATTTTCATCACGGTCCAATCATGATGTTAAATACTTTAGCTGATCAATTTGTCTACTTCGTGTCGAAACTGTAAACGTTTCCGATTCATGTTTCAAAGGAAACACATAACCATAACGCGATGCCACATCCGTAAAGGTCACGAAATATTCATATCAACCTCTACCCTAGCTAGATATGGGCCCACTTACGTCACTATGAATGAGGGCTAATAGATCGGTGGCACTTACGCTTTTACCAAGTAAAAGGTGCTTTAGGCACTTTGCCTAATAAACTAGATTCGTAGACATTATTTGATTGAAATCAAATTTGTCCTAGTACCCACTCTTCAAAAGTGTGGATATACGAGTCTTTTTTAATTGTTTCCTAGACAATAATGCCACAAATAAGTCTTAACTGATCAAATCAGTTTGAGCTATTTATTTGTCATGTCATACGTTTGAGATTTATTTATATTCAAAATATAAATTCTGCTATTCACATCTAATGTGTTTATCCCAATATCATCTTTATAAAATAAAACACTTTAGTGTTCTAGAATATAAAGGTACACTCGCAACGAGTTGTACTCGATATAGAGATAAGGTTTCTAGTCAAACTAGTTACATTTAACAGTTTCCTAATCTAAGTACACACCCTAAGGGTAGTTCCTAAACTTAGGTATCTACGGTTAAAACAGCGACTGTCGTCCCGTTTCCTAATCGCAGATAAATCTCATCTGAAGTCAGTATCCTGTTAATAAGCAGATTCTGCCCATCAGTATATATCTATGTACCACATTTAGTATCTAAAATCTAATTTTAATACTAGTAGTGAACATGTTTATGACAACCATTCTTAAAGCCGGAGTCTTGCACCGTCTTTATTTCCTTCATGTCTGCCTTGTCCATACGGCAGTTACTCTTCCAGTAACCTCATTTTCCACATTCTTAGCAGACATCTTGGGATATTTCCTTTGTCTTCCTAGAAGACTGTGATGATTTTGCCTTTGCCCTTTTCCATAACTCAGAAGCCTTCGGCCTAGCCTTGGCTTTCTGGGATGTTGAAGTAAGATGCGTCTTAAGCTTCTTAGCTTTTTGCAAACTTTGGCTTTGGCTCCTTGACCATATCCATTAACTCTCCAAGAGTTTTCTATTGTAATTAATGCTTCTAAGATCTAAGTATAGACCTATGAAGATCCTTCAATTTCAACATAATGGTTTAAAGATCTAATCCTTAGTTATGACGACGAGATTAAGGAGTCATTATTGCAAGCATAAAGGATTAAGCACTAAAGTTATCATCACATGAATCTTCCAAAGATCATGCTCTACTATTTGCTTAACTCCGGGCTTAGGCCAAAGATGTCACTTTTATCAAATAAAGTAACTTCTCGGTTCTCAAGACTATCCTGAGATATTATTCCTAATCTGAAAATTAAAACCACTTAAACACATTTTCACCCAGGATTATGTTCCAAACGTTAATCTTTCAGTTTCTCTTGATTCTAATAGTCCAACTATTTAATCAACGATTTGTGTACTATGGATTATAATGATTACTATAGTCTAACTATATAATCAACTATAATTTTTTAATTAATTAAATTCAATTATATTAATTACTATAATCGAATTATAAAATCAACTATAAATTGAGATAGTTTGAATACAGTCCAACTGTTTAATTAAAACAATATTAAATATTAGTCCAACTAATATATTAATTTATTTGACGAAAACTGAAATGTGCGCTTATGGCAAGTATCTAAACGAAATTACAAATCTAATACTTGCCTCCCACTATTTTTTGGCGAGCCTCTAACCCTCTGTTGAGTACTCGGGAAACCTATTTTCCTAGTGGGCTAGGATCCCGTTAAATAACACACAATCTTGACTTTGGCCAACAAATTGTATGATAATTAACTAGGTAGATCTCTAAGATCAATTGGATCCCATCCAATTCCTAGATCCAGTAGGTGGACGTCCAAGTCCGAAACATATATATTATATATGCCAATTTATCCAATATATTCCCTAACCTTTTTCCTCTGAATCAACTAAGCATTGGCTTTGGCACAACAAGCTTAATGATCTCAGTTAAGCGGAACCCATTGACTTTGGAAAGCTTCGTAATCGATGTCGATGGACAAGATGTGATCTTGACTTTGGCCAACAAATCACAACTTGGACAAGACACCTATATGGAACAAAGCCTTCATGATTCAAACACATCCGTGACGGACAAGGGTCTTGACTTTGGCCAACAAACCAGTGCCAATCTTGGATCTTGAGTAAGAATCACTCAATGGAAGGAAAAACGCTTAATATATTGTGAGCATTTTTCGCGTAATTGGCAACCAATTAATTATCTTTGTTAAGGTCTCATCATCATACACCCTTAAACATGCATTCTAAAACCATAATAAGGCGCGTATAAATAAATGTAATAATGATATGTGGATGGATACTTAACACATTGTTCCTAGAACAAATCTCTCCATTTCCTCTCTCCCGCTAGCATAAGTATTACTTCTATCTGATTACATAACACTTCTAAAGAAACCTCATTTACATTGAGGGGAATAGGTGAGAAGAGAAATACACAGAGTCAAGAGGTAATAGGCTGGACACGCAGGTCCAATTAATAAATTCTAAATTTATTACAACAATTTCCAAAACTACCCCACCCATCTAATATCCATCCGATATTCATTATCTATGCATCGTAATCATGTATTCACACAAGCATGTTATCAATCAATCTAATCCAATTAATTAATATGAAATTAATGACCATCTAATGTTCAAATAACGACTTGATTTTGCGCGAGTCAAACTCGTATTACGAATAAGAACTCAAAGTATGAATTCTTGAATTAAATTAAACTACAACATTAAATCCAATTTAACTTGTATTTAATACTAATTTATTTATTTAATTCCAAATTAAATAATTACACTTTTAAATGCGCCTTTACGACTTAGATTCCAAATCTAATCGTTACGGGTCTCAAAGCCCAATAAACATCCAATGTCGTTTAATTAAAATCCAATGGGCTTTCAATTAATTTCTTAAGGTATAGGCTTCGGCAACCAAAGTCCAATCAAGGAATAACCCCATAAGCCTATAAATCAATTTAGGCCCATTAGGCCCAATTAAACTTTAAAGGCCCAATAATTATATTTGGACTTTATTGATATGGTTTGGGGCCCAATTGGATCCAACCAATTAGCCTAAACCAAACTTGACCCAACCAAGCGCATTAAGCCCAATTACAACTTTACAAGCCCAATTCCAAATTTGGATCAATTAATTTAATTCCAAATTTCCAAATTTCAAAATTAAATTAACCTAAAGTGTATGCCATAAATAATTAACTAAATTAACATTTACAAAACATCAATTTACATAATTAATCATGCTCATTATCATCAACATATGTCCAACATATTTGAATCAAAAATCAATCATTTTCCATGCTACATCATTCACGGCAATTAGGGTTTTTCATGTCCGATTCCAAATTCAATCCAATTAAATCCTAAATCAACATTCCCCAAATGATTTCAACCCATCCAATGATCAAAATTATAAAATACCATGACTTTAGGGCACTACACATATTCGGCCAAGCCTTATATATTGGGGAAAATTTATCCAATCTAATTTTCATCAAATTGACAATGCATAACATCATGTTATCATAATTTAAGCATACTCAAACAATCAATTTCACTCAAACATGCTCAAATCAATTTTGCCCAATTTTAACCATAATCAAGTTTCATGCTCAAAATGGCTCAAGATACCATTGTTGGGTTTCTATTAAGTCCCAATGATCAAATCAAGAAATGAAACATATATGTGAATACTCGTAAAAGCATGGCGGAATCATACATACAACAATCGGATTGGATGCGTCGAAGAACAAAACTTTTCCTCCTCCATTGAAGAAGCTCTCGGCCATGGGTGAGTTTGGACTCCATCTTCATCTTCAAGCTCCAAGCTTTATGTGTGCATTCCATGCTCATGAGATGGTTTCTCTATCACATTGTAAGACTCTTTATGTGCTAGCAATGGAATGATTTGCCACAAATCTTCCTAGTTCTTCTTGCATCTCTCCGCTTTGAAGGAAAAATAGAGAAGAAAAATGGCACTAAGGCCGAATGGAGAGAGAAGGAAGAAATTGGCCCTTGGCCGATTCTAGGAGAGGGAGAGAGTGAATGAAGTGAAGTGTTGGTTTTGGTATCTAATACACCAAAAAGAAAAGTCAAATACCAATTAAAAAATTGGTAAATGTCTTTCAAGCTTGTAAAAGCTTTTTCCAACAACTCCATCTACGATTCACATCACTCAAAGTGACATGTTGTCAATCATTCAAAGTGACTAGACATAACATCAATCAATGTGACTAATGATTTGACGCTAGATGTGACTTGTGGGACGTACTTGAATTCGAAATGCGAGTGCGCACGCAAACACTTCCGGGCTTGGATTCGCTAATTCCGAATTAACAAATTTCTATCGTGACGTAATTAAAAAATTATACCCAGCAAAATTACTATTCACGTCGCTAACGAACTAATTCTAAATTAACTCATTCGCCCGAATTAAAATCTAATTTCAATTCCGCATCGAAATCCAATTTCGTTTAATATATCGAATATATTAATTTATCGATTAATTCCAAATTAATCGTTCTCTCTCTTTAAATAATATGTTATCCTAGATAAAATATCTCCGTAATTAATCCCAGATTAATTTTCTCTCTTATCTAATTAATCTCAGATTAATAAAGTGTGAGTCATACGTCATCGGTGAATCTTCGGGAAGAGACCCATGAGATCCCCGGATATGTAGGCAGTAAATCTGGTTATCGGACTATCCGAATACGTACGTACCTAGTACTACGTTTTTACCGATTTATAAGACAATGTTGGCTTCTAGCAAAGCGCCATGCCTACCCAATTCTCCAGAAATATTCCTAAAGGAATATTATAATATATATCAGGCGTAGTATACGTAGTATTGCGTATAACGATCCAGTATCGGATGTTCACGTGCAAGTCCTGGGGCTGGAATAGTGTCTGCCCCGTATGAAGCACATATCGGATTTCAGGTAACTAGTCTCTATAATCGGATAAACATGACCTAGTCATATTATCCCGGTGACTGCAGTACTTAAGAGTACTAGTTCAGTACCCTACGTGATCATCATCTCCATTATAACTGAAGTGATACTTCCATCTTGACATCACACCCAATACACTACGATTCTCAATATACCCAGAAGAGACATACACAGAACCGATTAAAGCCTTAGACGACCAAAACCAAAGTATATCGATTGTCGCAAGTATTAGCGGTGCAAGTCTCAGGTTAAGACCAAATACACCTACCCTGATTCGGACTTCCATAGACACATAGTTATACTATCAATGGAATTCCGATGGGTCTTTCCAGAGCGAAGCTGTTTTCCGTACCATCGGTAGAACACAACCTCCTATTACACTTGCATGAGTATCCAATACCCAAACATATGAGACTATGTCATTATGCTCCCACAACGCGCAAAAGTGTAATACTAGTCTATTCCGCATTATCGATGTCCAATCTCGATAATACTACGACTAGGGATATTTAATGATTAAACCTTCGTGGATTGATACTGTCTCATATCTTCTAAATCCGGAACTAATCATAAGGACCTTTTATCATTTATATATCTTGGTAATCCAATTACAAATGATAAAAGAGCAATTTCCTTTGTCACATAGTTAATTTGTACAACAACACCGTGTTCTGTACAAATAGTGATGATATGGATCATAATTGTCCAACACTCCCATGGCCTATTGGGGACACTCAATGGTTCCAATAACCCAGGAGTCTTCTATTGGGGTTTTGGGCGATGGGGGGCAGCAGAAGCGCGGTTGGGAACTTTTTCAAAATAATGAATAAATTTTTCAATATCTAAAATGAATAATTTATTCATATTTCCCGTAAACCAATTTATTCAATATCAAATATCAATATAAATTCAATAGAAACTTCGCGAAACTTTTACGAAAATCATTTTTCTGGAAAATGACGCAAAATGCATTTTCGACTGAACCGACCACCCAACACTTATGAAAACTACCCAGGTCAGTTCCAATAGTCTCGGGACAGTTCATGGGCAGTCCGAACAGTGACAAATTCACTGTTTGGGCCATCGTTACCCGGTTGGCTCAAAATCCACCTGATAACACCGTTTTTCACTGTTTTCGCTTATATCAACTCCGAAATACTTTCCGACAATTGTTCCAACTCCCAAAACACATCCAATACATTCACAAGATATCATTTTCATTAAAAAAATTTACTGAAATTCCAGATCTGATCTAGAACAGTAAATTACCAATTTTTCATGCTTTAATCCAAAATTTCCAAGATTAATCTAATTAATCATAACACCAATCAAGTCACGACACATGAAGCACTCAAGAATAATTCTAGGTGCCATAAGAGTGGTCATAACACTATAAAATAGCAACTCATCATCAAATGATTAATTTGGATACTAATTACACTAATTTCACCCAAATCTACTTCACACATGTAATATCTCTTCCAATCCATCATTCACAACCAAAAGCCCTAATTTTCCAGATTTGAAGGAACCCTGGAACCTTTATAAATCATCAAGAAATAAGAAATCAAGTTTCTAATCTTAGGGTTAAGTAGATTACCTCTTAATCTTTTGAAATCCCAAACTTTTTTCTTGATTTTCCTTCAAATCTTCATGGATTCTTCAAACAAATTTGGAAACCAATTTTCTTTTTTAATGTTTTTGGCCATGGAGGTGATGAATGAATAAGAAAATAACTTTTTTCCCTTTTTTAATCATCAAAACCGACTTTGGTATTAAGGGAGGGGTATTTTGATAATTTTGATGATTTAAATCAATAAATCAATTATTAAGCTTTAATTTTTGGCAAATCAAATTTGGACAAATTTAATTTAATAAATACATGCCATACAAACCAATAATATTTGGACAAATTTCATAACCATTATGAAAAGTGTAATTAATTAATTATTCAAATATTTAACAGTTAAGTATCCAAATACTTTATTAATGTAATTAATATTATATATATATATATATATATATTTTCATTTACAATAAATAACAAATACATATATTTATGGCATGTGTCAAAAAATCATTTGACAAATAACTAATGTATATCTAATCGTAATATGTATCAAATACAAATACATAATAATTATTAGCGGACAAAATCCTCTAATACATTTGTTATCGTTTAACCGATTAAGCGATCCGAATTAACTCATTTAATCCAGTGAAGTATTATGAATAATCTGTATTGTTCATATCGAGTTTCCCAAGTACTCAACGAATACACTTCATATTGTGGGACTCTCTAAGTTTAGGTTTATCCATCACGAAATTCAATTTCGTGTCCATAATTCACCGACTCATGAATTATGACAACCACGGATAATCTCGCTAAACTATGCAAGCCAAGGTATGCGTATAATCCCTCTGTCACAGGCCATCTATATTATACCTGGCATATAGATGAGAACGTCAAATCTATTCAATATAATACAGTCGACTTTTAATTTACGATCTCTAAATAACACTCGAAATTGATTTCCGAAGTTATACCACGGTCATGGATTTAATAGATCGTAAACACGTGCTAGATGCCTATGTCCTATACACGGGACTGGGATATCATGAGCATTAGTCCACACCCAATAAACAGACAGAGGTCTGATTATGACTAGATCGTTGACGTGACTACCATCAAAGTGTAGAGGATAGCTCATATATCCATAGTGGTATCTCAAGTCGAATAACCACTATGCTCGATCAACTCGAGAAAGTTCTTATTGACGTTGGTGTACCATCTATTAGGAAACCTTTAGTGAGTCGTTCAGTGTCTTATCAAATAAACACCTACATGTCTATACGAGTCTCCCGAGACTCATGGTTCACTGGGATAAACCATCGGACCAAGTCACGATATACGACATGTACTAGTCTCAGCGGATTTTACTAACCGACCCATATTAGCAAATCTTGACCAGGAACTTTATTTAAGGATATACTTCTTATGGTGCGCTTCCCAATGTCAATTACAAACTACGTTGTAACTGCGCACTATATTGTAAATCCTAGGGTCTTTATCTAATATACACGTATCACTAAACCAGATTCAGTTTTGATCTAATCATAATCTGATAACTAATCGTAATTAGATCGAATAAGTGAATAAAAGATAAGGGCGCTACCAATAAAATTAGTAATATTATGAAAAATTAAATCGCTCGTATTTATGAATCGGACATAAATACAATCCGAATTGGCACTCCGAGCACCAACCCTAACATCTTCAACTTCTTTATTTTATCCTGCTGGCAAATAAGGCAAGTCTTGGTGTACTCTGTTACATCATCCCGCATCTGTGGACAATAGTATCCTTGTTTTAATAATGCATGAGTCCTCTACAACCCGGGTGGCTGGCCCATAATGTATCATGACATTCTTTCCATGAGAATCATTCTTATACAAGCGATTTCCTTTTGTCTATAAAAGTCCATCTTCGAACCAGAAACGATGAGCCTTGCCCTTACTAACTAACTCCAGAAGTGCTTTAAAGACATAGTCATTTTCCAAGTTGTTTCTGATGAGTTCTCTGATAGTTGTAGAGATAATGCTGAAAGACATGTTGGCCAATGCCTTTAAGTGAATAAGTTCAGACTTTCGACTCGAAGCGTCTGCCACCTGATTCAAGCATCCTGCTTTATGCTCAAAATGAAAGTCAAATTCAACCAGAAACTCTTGCCATCGAGCTTATTTCGAAGTAAGCTTCGGTTGAGTGAGAAAATATGTGACTGTAGAGTTATCTGTTTTCACCACAAATCTCGACCCATTGAGGTAATGTCTCCACACCTGCAAATAATGTATCACTGCCAATAGCTCTTTTTCATATGATGTATATCATTGCTCTGCTTCGGAAAGCTTACGAACCTCATAGGCAATATGATGGCCTTCTTGTAGCAACACTCCTCCAAGTGCAAATTGTTAGTGTCCTAGACATGTCATGGGATCTCTAAGCGTGATTCGTGTGTGAATAAAATCAAAAATAAATTGCGGAGGACTTACATTGATCGGTTGAGTTCAAAATTTTTCATAGATGTTGAAGCTTCCAAGCTCTTGGGTGAGTATCCCTATCACCATCATTTGACTCATTTATGTGCTAGTAAGAACAAAATGGCAGAATTTTAATCTCCAAGAGAAGCAACAAATCGGCATGGAGAGAGGAAGCATACGGCCAAAATAAAGATCAAAGGCCACTCGCCCAATTCTTCAAAAGAAAAGCAGAATGCCTTTTTGGCATTTCCAAAATGCCAAGGCAATTTGCCTCTCTTCTTTCGGCTCCTATCAAAGAAAACAGAAAGCTGTATTCTTTTCTTTAATTCGGCCAATAGCCAAAAACAAACAGAGTGCTTATTCTTTTGACCTTTGAGGTCAGTGGCCACTTTGGCCATTGAGGTTAACGGCCATTTCGGCCATAAACAAAAGAAAATGGCCAATTCGGCCAAATGAGAAAATAAGGCCATTTCTGCCAAGATTTACAGGGAGAAAGATTAAGCCAATAAAATTAAATATATTGAGTGTTTAAATAAATATCCAAACACTATTGCCAACCACTTTTATCAATTATTGACAATTGATGTGAGTCATGGGTCCCACCCATTTAATTCCAAATCTAGTTGGCTTTCTCAACACACTTTGGGCTCGGTTTTGTTTAATCCAATTAAACGAATTTTTCCGTCGTGACTTAATTAAATCCGATTTAATTAAATAATGATGCCTTACAAAATTATTACGAAAGTCACTTACGAAATAATTCTAATTTAATTCATTCGCCCGAATTAAAATCCAATTTTAATTCCGCTTTGAAATCCAATTTCATTTAATATATCTAATATATTATTTTAGCCCAATTAAATAGTAAAATCTAATTTATTTTACCGATTAATTCCAAATTAACCGCGTTCGCTCCTCTCGATGAATTTAATCCCGGATAAATTCTCGACGTAGTTAATCCCAGATTAATTCTTTCTCTGATAATTAATCCCAGATTAATTCTTACCGTAATTAATCCCAGATTAATTCTTACTGTAATTAATCCCAGATTAAATTTCTCTCTCTTAATTAATCTCAGATTAATATTGTTCGAGTCAAACATCATCGGTGAATTTTTGGGATGCGACCCAAGAGATCCCTGGATATGTTGGCGGTAAATATGGTTATCGGACTATCTGAATACGTGCGTATCCGGTACCATATTCTTACCGATTTACAAGACGTGGTTGGCTTCTAGCAAAGCAATGTGCCTACCCAATTCTCCAGAAATATTCTTCCACTGAATACATGACCTTTGTCTGGCGTATTATACGTAGTATTCTTTATTACGATCCAATATCGAATGTCACATGCTAGGAATGGGGCTGAAGTTATGTATGCCTCGTACGACGCATATATCGGATCACTAGCAACTAGTCTCTTATGATCAGAAAGTCATGACCTAGTCATACTTCCCCGATGGCTATAGCACTTAGAGTACCAGTTATGTATCTCTATATGATCATCATCTCCATATGACTGAAGTGATACGTCCTTCTTGACATCACACACAATACACTACAATTCTCAGTATACCCAGAAGAGGCGTACACAAAACCTGTTAAAGTCCTGGATGACCAAAACCAAAGTATACTGATTGTCGCAAGTATTAGCGATGCAAGTCTTAGGTTAAGACCAAATACACTACCCTGATTCAGATTACTACAGACACATAGTCATACTACCAATGGGATTCTGAGGGGTTCCATACCATCGGTAAATAGAACCTCCTATTACACTTGCATGAGTATCCAATACCCAAATATATGAGAACTATACTGTTACTCTTCCATAACACGCACAAGTGTAATACTAGTCTATTCTGCATTATAGATGTCCAATCTCGATAATACTATGACTAGAGATATTTAATGATTAAACCTTTGTAGATTAATATTGTCTCATATCTTATTAATCCGGAACTAATCATAAGGACTTTTATCATTTATATATCCGAGTAATCCAATTATAAATGATAAAAGAGAAAAGTAATCCAATTATAAATGATAAAAGAGCAATTTCCTTTATCACATAGTTAATTTGTACAACAATACCATGTTTTGTACAAATAGTGATACTATGGGTCATAATTATCCAACAATCTCCCACTTGGCCTATAACCAATCACTCAAGTGTCTAACACCTTAACTATGTACGGGTCGCTCAAATTTCTGTTGAGAAATAGCTTTCGTCAGCGGATTAGCAAGGTTATCATCTGATGTGATTTATTCGACCATCACATCGCCACGATGTATGATCTCATGAATCAGATGAAATATTTGAAGTACATATTTGGATCATTGATGAGACCGCGATTCTTTAGTCTGTGTTGTAGCCCAGCCCAGTTACTAACATAACTACTCCTAATCCGATTAGGATTATATAGATTCAAAATGCTTCTTTTGCTGCCTCAGCTGCAGTAATTTTCCGCTCTTATTGTTTATTCAGCAACAGTATCTTGCTTGAAAGATTTCCAACTCACTGTTCCATTATTCAAACTATATATGTACCCATATTACTATTTACAGTCGTTTTTATCGGTTGGAAAGATACTCAATGATGTTCCTTACATCATTCCAGTAATCATCACTTGGATTGTCCTTATAGTGTCTACATATGCTCAAAGCATATGAAACAACATGTCACGTATATTTCAAAACATACGAACACTGAGAGAGTGTCAGCAGCTTTCTAGATCTATCCCAGTAGATCTTTATTCCTAGAATAAAGCCTACTTCTCTAAGATATTCCATGGAGAATTGTAATGAAAGCCAAGCTTTCACTGATTATATTATGGGAATGTCATTGCTAAGAAGCAATACATCATCAACTTATAGGACAATCATTATCAGTGCACTTCCACTAACCTTCTTATGTATACAAGAATCATATTCGTTTTCAATTAAATCATATAAAATTATGATTACATCAAAACATTAGTTCCAAGAACGCAATGCTTGCTTCAATCCATAAATGGATCGATTAAACTTGCAAACCTTATTTGTATGTTTTGGCACGATAAGTCGTCAGGATGTTCTTTACAACCTCCAAAAAGTTTCTGTTAAGGAAAGCGGTTTTGGCATCCAGCTGTCATATTTCATAAATGAAATATACAGTTATAGCAAGTATTATCCGAATGTATTTAATTATGGCAACAGATGAAAAAGTTTCATCGTAGTCGACACTATGTCGTTGACGATACCCTTTCTGTACAAGCCTAGCAATGTACATTTGTATGTTGCCATCCATGTATGTCTTCCTTGAAGACTCATGTAGTATCAATAGGCATAATTCCTTCTCATACATCAACCACTATCCAAACTTGGTTGATATGCATGGAATCCATTTCAGACTTCATGGCACTTTGCCATAAAAGGAGTCGATACCTTGTATCACTTCCTCATACGTAGCCGGTTTGTCTTCCTCAATAAGATTGATATCTACATGAGGTGAGATCAGAAACCTATACCTCTCAGGTTATTTTCTGACTTTCTCCGACCTACGTGATTCTTGTGTATTCGAAGATTGTGGTATAGTTTCATCTCTGATGAACTGTTCATGTTCCGTGATGACTCGATGCCTGAAACAGTATTACTCCGATTTTCATCGAGTTTTACTTTCCTCCCACTTACCACTGTATATCGGAGTTCCTCTTAGGAAAACCACATGGAGAGCTACAATTACATTGTTCTCTTGTGAGTTGTATAAGTACTATACTTTGGTTTCCCTAGGACAACCTACAAAAGGCACTTATCCTATTTGGGTTCTAGTTTGGTACCATCCAGACATATGCCTAGCATTCCCAAATCTTCAAGAATGAGAAACTTGGTTTCTTTTCCGTTCATATCTAATATGAAGTATGTCTAACATATTTTCATGGAACTTTATTCAAAATAAGTACTGTATTGTTTAATGTGTATCCTGAGAAGGAAATTGGTATCTCAGAGCGACTCATCTGTTTAAGTATTGTCCATCATGGTCTGACCGCAATGTTCTATTACTTTTACCGGTCTATTTTCTTACTTTGTATCGAAACTCTTTGAATTACTCAATAAGATACACATAACCATAATGTGATGCCACGTCCGTAAAGGTAACGAAGTATTCATATCCATGTCTATCCTAGCTAGATATGGGCCCACTTACGTCACTATGAACGCGGCAAACAGATCAGTGGCACTTGCACTTTTACGAAGTAAAAGGTGTTTTAGGCACTTTGCCTAATAAACTAGATTTGTAGACATCATTTGAATTAGAATCAAATCCGTCCAAGTATCCACTCTTCGAAAGTGTGGATATACGAATCTTGTTAATGCATCCCAGATGACAATGTCACAAATAAGTCTCAATTGATTTACTCAATTTAAGCTACTTGTTTGCCATGTTTTATGTTTTAGATTTATTTATATTCAAAATATAAAGACCATTATTTACATCTAATGTAAATATCTCGATATCATCTTTATAAACAAAAACACCCGGTGTTTCGGAATATAAAGATATACCCGCAACGAGTTAAACTAGATACAGAGATAATGTTCCTAATCAAACAAGATACATTATTACAGTCTTCTAATTTAAGTACATGTCTAAAGGGCAGTTCTAAAACTTAGGTTCCTACGGTCAAAACAGCGACTCTCGTCCTGCTTCCGACTTATAGGTCGATCTCAACTGAAGCTAGTTTTCTGTTTATCAGCAGATCCTGCACATCAGTACTTATATTCATGTACCAAATCTAGTATCAAAAATCCAATTTTAATACCAGCAGTGGACATGTTTATAAAAAACATTCTTGAAGCCGGAACCTTATCCCGCCTTCATTTCCTTCATGTATGCCTTGTCCATACGGCAGTCACACTTCTAGTGACCCCGTTTGCCACATTATAGGCAGACAACTTGGAATATGTCTTTTGAAGAAGCTCTGGTTGTGCATAACGGATTGAGCACTAAAGTTATCATCACAATGAGTCTTCCCAAGCTCATGCTCTACTATTTGCTCAACTTTGGGCTCATGCTTGAGAGGTTTCTCTATCAAATAGAATAACTTCTCAGCTCTCAGGACTATCATGAAGTTTATTCCCAATCTGAAAATTAAAGTCGTTAAAGACATTTTTCCCAGGGTTATGTCCTTTGACGCTAATCTTTCAGTCATCTTAATTGCTATAGTCCAACTATCCAATCAACGATTTCATGTACAATTAAATATAATGATTACTATAGTCTAACTATATAATCAACTATAATTGATTGGTTACATTCAAATGTATTGATTACTATAATTCAATTATATAACCAACTACAAATGAAGTAGTTTGAATACAGTCCAACTGTTTAATTAATACAATAACTAAATATTAGTCTAACTAATATATTAATTATTAATGATGAAAAATGAAATGAGCGCATATTGGCAAGTATCTAAACGAAATTGTAAATTTAATACTTGTCTCCCACTATTTTTCGGAGAGCCTCTAACCCTCTGTGGAGTACTCGGAAAACCTAGTTTCCTAGTGGGCTAGGATCCCGTTAAATAACACACAACCTTGAATTTGGCCACAAGTTGGATGAAACTTAACTAGGTAGATCTCTAATATCAATTGGATCTCATCCAATTCCTAGATCTAGTAGGTGGACCTCCAAGTCCGAAACATATATCCAATATATGCCAATATATCCAATATATTCCATAACCTTTTCCTCTAAATCAACTAAGCCTTGGCTTTGGCTCAACAAGCTTAATGAAACTAGTAAAGCATGACTCATTGACAATGGAAAGCTTCGTAATCGAGGCCGATGAACAAGAAATGACCTTGACTTTGGCCAACAAATCACAATTTCCCCAGGACGTACGATATAGAACAAAGCCTTCATGATTCAAACACATCCGCGATGGACAAAGGTCTTGACTTTGGCCAACAAACCAGTACCAATCTTGGATCTTGAGAGAGAATCACTCAATGGAAGGAAAAACGTTAAATATAAAGTGAGGGTTTTTGTTGCGTGTTAGCAACCAATTTATTATCTTAATTAGGTCTCATCATACATCCTTAAGCATGCATTCTAAAATCATAATAAGGCGCGAAATAAATTAATAATGATATGTTGATGGATATATAATAAAATTTGTTCCTAGAATTAATCTCTCACTTTCCTCTCTCCCGCTAGCACTATTCTTACTTCTACCCAATTGCATAATACTTCTAAAGAAACCTCATTTACATTGAGGAGAATTGGTGGGAAGAGAAATACAATAAGAAAAGAGGTAATAGGCTGGACACGCAGGTCCAATTTAATAAATTCTAAATTTATTACAATAATTTCCAAAATTGCCATCACCCTTCTGATATCCATCCGATATATAGTATTCATACATACATCCAAGTATTCATACAAAGCATGTTATTCAATCAATCTAATCCAATTAATTAATCTTTGATTAATGACCATCCAATGTTCATACAATAATTTGATTTGCGCGATTCTAACTCGTTTAAGAATAAATACTCAAAGTAAGTATTCTTGAATTATATCGAACTATAATTTTAAATCCAATTTAAATTGTATCCAATATTAATTCATATTTAATTCCAAATTAAATAATTACACTTATTTATGTGCCTTAAAGACTTGGATTCCAAATCCAATCTTGATGGGTCTCAAAGGCCCAATTAGTATCCAATACTTTCAATTAAAGTAATAGGCTTTTAATTAATTTTTTAGGTGTGGGCTTTAGCCATTATGGATCAAACCCAAAAGCCTTGGCCTATTTAGGAATCACCCTATGCCATAGAATCAATTTTGGCCCATTAGACCCAATTAAATTATTAAAGGCCCAATTGTTATATTTTGGACTTTATAGAAATGGTTTAGGCCCAAATATAATCCAAGACTAAAATTTGGCCTAACCAAGCCCATAGCCCAAATACAACAAATTAAATTAATACATTATTCCAAATTACATATTAATTCAATTTAAGTGTAATTAACACAATTAATTAATTAATCTAGTATTTCCAAAATACTAATTAATCTAATTAATCATGCTTAACATTTTAATTTATGTCCAACATAAAATAAAGCACAATCAATCTGTTCCAACATGCTTCATACTCATGGCAATACATGAAATTAACATCCAATTTTGATTTCAGTCAAATTAAATCAATAATTAACATTCAATTTCATGTGAATCAATATATCCAATTGTCTAATTCAAAAAATTAACCATGAACTTCCTAGGGTAATTTTCGGCCAAGCATGGATTTTAGATTTTTGATCGAATCAATTTATCATAAATCCATGATATACAAATCTAATTCAACATCATATAAACTCAACCAAACAATCAATTTAGGAAAAATCAAGCTCTAAGCATAAAATCCCAAATTAAAGTCTTGAACCCTAGAAATTAATCAAGCTTAGATCTCTCTCTGATACCATTGTTAGTGTCCTAAACATGCCACGAGATCTCTAAGCGTGATTCATGTGTGAATAAAATCAAAAATAAGTTGCGGATGACTTACATTGATCGGTTTAGTTCAAAACTTTTCATGGATATTGAAGCTTCCAAGATCTTGGGTGAGTATCCCTATCACCATCATTTGACTCCTTTATGTGTTAGCAAGAACAAAATGACAGAATTTTGCTCTCCAAGAGAAGCAACAAATCGGCCTGGAGAGAGGAAGCATACGGCCAAAATAAAGATCAAAGGCCACTCGCCCAATTCTTCAAAAGAAAAGCAGAATGCCTTTTTGGAATTTCCAAAATGCCGAGGCAAATTGCCTTCCATCTTTCGGCTCCTATCAAAGAAAACATAAAGTTGTTTTCTTTTATTTAATTCGGCCAATAGCCAAAAACAAACAGAGTGCTTTTTCTTTCGACCTTTGAGTTCACTGGCCAATTTGGCCATTGAGGTCAATGGCTATTTCGGCCATAAACAAAAGAAAATGGCCAATTCGGCCAAATGAGCAAATAAGGCAGTTTCGGCCAAGCAGAGGCAATAAGGCCATTTCGGCCAAAATTGCCAGGAGAGAGACTAAGCCAATAAATTAAATGTGTTGAGTGTTTAAATAAATATCTAAACACTATTGCCAACCACGTCATCAATTATTGACAATTGATGTGAGTCATGGGTGGGTCCCACCCATTTAATTCTAAATCTAGTTGACTTTCTCAACATACTTTGGGCTCGGGTACGTTTAATCTAATTAAACGAATTTTTCCCTCGCAACTTAATTAAATCTGATTTAATTAAATAGCGATGCCTCGCAAAATTATTACGAAAGTCGTTTACGAATTAATTCTAAATTAATTCATTCACCCGAATTAAAATCCAATTTTAATTCCGCTTTGAAATTCAATTTCATTTAATATATCTAATTTATTATTTTAGCTCAATTAAATAAATTAAATAGTAAAATATAATTTAACTTATTAAATTTATTTTACCGATTAATTCCAAATTAATCACGTTCTCTCCTCTCGACGAATTTAATCTCAGATAAATTCTCGACATAATTAATCCCAAATCAATTCTTTCTCTGATAATTAATCTCAGATTAATTCTTGCCGTAATTAATCCCAGATTAAATTTCTCTTTCTTAATTAATCCCAGATTAATATTGTTCGAGTCAAACATCATCGGTGAATTTTTGGGATGCGACCCAAGAGATCCCTGGATATGTTGGAAGAAAATACGGTTATCGAACTATCCGAATACGTGCGTACCCGGTATCACGTTCTTACCGATTTACAAGACATGGTTGGCTTCTAGCAAAGCATCGTGCCTACCCAATTCTCCAGAAATATTCTTCCACTGAATACATGATCTTTGTCAGGTGTAGTATACGTAGTATTGTGTATTACGATCCAATATCAGATGTCACATGCTAGACCTGGTGCTCGAGTTGTGTCTGCCCAGTACGAATCATATATCGGATCACTAGCAACTAGTCTTTTTATGATTAGAAAGTCATGATCTAGTCATACTTCCCCGATGGCTATAGCACTTAGAGTACCAGTTCTGTATCCCTGTGTGATCATCATCTCCATATGACTGAAGTGATACTTCCTTCTTAACATCACACCCAATACACTACAATTCTTAGTATACCCAGAAGAGGCGTACACAGAACCTGTTAAAACCCTGGACGACCAAAACCAAAGTATACTGATTGTCACAAGTATTAGCGATGCAAGTCTCCGGTTAAGACCAAATACATCTACCCTGATTCAGATTCCCATAGACATATAGTCATACTACCAATGGGATTCTAATGGGTCTATCCAAAGCGAAGCTATTTCCGTACCATCGGTAAACAGAACCTCCTATTACACTTGCATGAGTATCCAATACCCAAATATATGAGAACTATACCGTTTTGCTTCCATAACACGTACAAGTGTAATACTAGCATATTCTGCATTATCGATGTCCAGTCTCGATAATACTACGACTAGGGATATTTAATGATTAAACCTTTGTGGATTAATACTATCTCATATCTTATCAATCCGGAACTAATCATAAGGACTTTTATCATTTATATATCCGAGTAATCCAATTACAAATAATAAAAGAGCAATTTCCTTTATCACATAGTTAATTTGTACAACAATATCATGTTCTGTACAAATAGTGATGCTATGGGTCATAATTATCCAACACAAAGTCGGAAGCACTCGTTTGAACTTCAAATGGTTTGGCAATATATGGGAGAATGAGTATTGGGTCTTCTACCATCGCTTCTTTTAAGCTCTCAAAGGCTTCTCTGCACACATTGGTCCACTCTCATGTCACCTCTTTCTTCAATAGTTTCATCAGGGGTATTGCCTTCTTGGAGTATCCCCTTATGAATCTCCTATAGTAGTTTGTAAACCCAAGGAAAGACTGCAATTCCCTAACATTGGTTGGGGGCTCAACTCTTGAATTGCTCATACTTTCTCTATGTCCATTCGGATATGACCACGCTCTATAATGTGGCCGAGGAACCTGATGTGTTCTTGCACGAATGAGCATTTTTCCCTCTTTACAAAGAGTCTATTATCCTTCAATTTCTGTAATATCAGGGCAAGATGTCTTTTGTGTTCCTCCAAGGTGGTGCTATAGATTACAATGTCATCCGGGTAAACCACCACAAATTTGTCTAGGTATTCATGGAAGACTTCATTCATCAATATGTAAAATGTTGCAGGGGAATTAATCAAATGCTCCATATCGAATAACAAAAGTTGTCTTCTGTTCATCCCCTTCGGCAATTCTAACTTGATAATATCCTGAACGCCAGTCCAGCTTCGTAAAGTATTTTTCCCCTCTCAACTGGTCGAATAAATCTACTATAAGGAGAATGTGGTAGGTGTTACGCACTGTCAACTTGTTCAGAGCCCTATAGTCGATGCATAACCTCAAACTTCCATCTTATTTCTTCTGAAATAACACGAGGGCTCCAAATGGGGCCTTCAAAGGTCTGATGAAGCCTGCCTCTAACAGTTAATCTAGTTACTTGCAAAGTTCTACTAATTCTGGTGGAGCCATTCGATAAGGTGTTCTTGCCGAGGGTTTTGCTGAATGAACTAATTCGATTTGGTGATCGATGGACCTCCTCGGAGGTAAGACCCTGGGAAGCTGGCCAGGCATCACTTCTGTAAATTCTTCTAACACCTTGTAGATCTCAGGTGCAGGGGTTTCCTCTCTCCCTTCTCCAATTGGTGGAGAGATGGCAATGAATCTCGGTTCCCACCTTTTAACCCCCTTCTTAAACTGGATTACGGATAAAAATTTCCCCTACATGGGGGGTTTTACCCTTGCTGGTACTACTGTAGGTTTCTCCCCCATAATCAACAAGCTCCCTGCAGCTAGGACAGGGATGGCCCCATTGTCGAGCTAGAATTCCATTCCTAGACCAATATCGAAGTCATCCATTTGGACCGTTACAAGGTCAGTTTGACCTTCCCACGTGCCGATCTTCACTTTTACTTGCCTCGCTAACCCACTATGGGTAGTGCTTGTGAATTGACCGCTTTCATACGGCCCGCGTCTCGCTCTAACTTGAGCCCTAGACGCTTCACTTCAGCGGTAGAAATAAAGTTATGGGTGGCCCCCGTGTCCACCATAACACGTTTTACCGCAACCCCATTAATCAATGCATCAACAAACATAAGGCCTTTTTCTCGAGACCTTCTGAGTCTATGGCTATTTGTTTAGGGCGTTGAGCATCCTCAATGCCACTATTCGACTAGATTCTTCTTTTTCTGGGTTCTTCTTGGCTATACATCATCTTTCTTCCTCTTCTTCTTGTGCTAAAAAGGGTCACCATTCTAGATTTTTTAGGGCACTCCATAGCTCGATGTGGCCCATCACAAATCCAATAACTTAAAGGCTTTTTCCCATTTGGAAGACTATTCTGAGGTGCCGACCATTTAGAGTTTGAGGAACTTGACTCCACTCTCTTGTCCACTCCCTCATTTTTATCATTGCTCCAATTCCTAGGCTTCTTATTCCCATTATCATTATTAGTAGGTGCTGGCAAAGATCTCTTTGATGGAGGCTCCTCGAAGGAGTAGTCTGTTAGTTGCTCCACATCAGCTTGTGTGGAAGGAAAATCCTTTACCTGTTGCCTCTGTAACTCTATTCTGGCCCAAGGCTTTAACCCTTATATAAAATACAAGAGTTTATCTTGCTTGGACATGTCTCGAATATCAAGCATCAATTTGGAGAACTTTCTCACATATTCCCGGATGGAGCCTGTATGCTTCAGTTCTCGTAATTATCGTCGAGCCATGTAAGCCATATTTCCTAGTATGAATTGGGTTTTTAGCTGATACTTTAAATACTCCCAATTGTTAACGGCACATCGACCATCTTGGATTTCTATGTGTTTTGCCCTTCACCATGACTTTGCATCTCCGGAAAATTACATCAAGGTTATTGAGACCTTGCCTTCTTCCTCTTCTATTTGTGAAGCTTTGAAGTACCGCTCCATATCAAAGAGGAAATTTTCGAGGGCTTATTCGTCTCTAATACCTTCATACACTCTAGGCTCTGGGATTTTGGACCTCTTCTGCTCTACGTTATGAGTAGTCGTGGGCAAGTTTAAGACATCGAGGGCGATGAGATTCACCCTTACGAGCAACTCGGCCAACTTCTCTTTCAGGGAGCTCACGGCATCTTACCAATTATTGGCATCTCCTCTCTCTCGTGGGGCACTAGTGCTGGCACCCGTTGCTTGAGTCTCTATGGTATTTACCCTGGTTGTTAGTGCCTCAAGTACCTTGATAGTTTGTTTGAATTTTTTGACATCTGAAGTTTTGTTCGTGAGTGTTGTGATGTAGCCATCAATATCCACTAGTTTTTTCTCAACAGCATCCAAGCGTGTTTTTGTGGAGGACTTCGTAGCTATTTTACAATGCAACCTTGAAGTACACTCTGATACCAACTGTCACAGGCCAAACTTTGGTGTCACCAAGTTGACTCCGTGCGGTATTTATTAACATTGCGTCTAATAAGTCAGCCTAGAATTGACCATGCAAGGTCGTGCCTATGGTTAGCCATCTACATAATGTGAACATTATTAGGCAACAAAGTTGAGCATACATCGATAAGCACACATCCAAATAGCACAAGACAATGAAACATATATTAGGCATATCGCATACACATTCAAGCATCACATTTGGACGAAGCAATTGGAATTCAAAAGGAAGCATATTTCATTAAGCAAGCCAACTAATGGCGAGGGAGTACACAACTTAAGCCCCTAGTATGCTGGTGGCCAAGGCCGTTCTAAGGTGTCCGGGTCACCCCCCCAAAGAGGTTTAAAAACATTACACAAGTGATACTAGGAAACACACATGATGTTTGAGTTGTCACCCCTCTTAAATAGAAAATAAAATAAATAAGAAAAATACAAAAGTGCACTCTAGCATCACAACACAAGCGGTCATAGGCAAGACATTGGCCCTAGACAAGCTTGGAGTGTAGGTGTGTTACACCCCCATAACGAAGAGGCTGACGTGTTGGAAGAGGAAGTTATGACTGCCGTTGAAGGTGATGTGCGTGGGTCCAAGGAGAATGAGGTTACTGGCGTGAGTGAGGAGATTAGATCTAACTTCTTCAAATTCAATTTAGGGGTTGATTTTAGGGATTTGAAATTTTCTTGACTTAAATTAGGATTTGGGACTATCTTTGGATTTTTTTAAGAATTGAGGGAAAGACTTGAAAAATTCTCTTTTGCACATAAGAGGTCATATCATTGACAATTTGTTATAGATATTATTCCTCATTAGTTCAAAAAAATAAAATTTGGGTTTTGGAGATTTTAACATCATATGAAAAAATTTGAGCAAAAACCGGGCCTTCAAGTATACAGAATTGAAAAGGCTCCATGGGCCTTTCAATTTGATAGCTCCGGTACAGAACACTCAGCATCAAATACACTTTGTCACAAATAATGAGCCAACATATGGCTTTCTTGTTACAAATATGATTTACAAAAAAATGGTACAATAATATCCTTTTATGATTTGAGGAATGAATTCCTCCAACTTTGAGGTCATTTCCTCCACCATAAATGTGAAATATATGACGTCCTCAAATTTGTAGAGGATTTCCTTCAATTCTTCCATGATTTCCTTCAATATTCTACAGGAAATTCAAAATCATGATTCCTCCAATAATTTCACTATTCTTCCATTTTTTGCATAATTCCCCCAACATTCTCAAACTCCTAAATATTAGCCAGAAATACATTCTCACATCACAAATACCTCCAGAATCACAATTCCTCCAACATGTTAGAGAATTCATCCAAGAAGAAAAATTACCAAACTTTACAGTAAAAATTGGTGAAAGCTTAGTGGAAGGAATGAAGAACACCATAAATGGTGGTGGAGTGAGAATCCGTGGGTGCTGTAATTTCTATAGGTCCCAGTGATACCACGGGTGGGTTTTATTTTCTTAATTTTATGGGGAAGAGGAAGTTGACATGGTACTTTGGATTGAATGAATTTATGTTTGGCAAAGATTTATAGATATTAAAGAAATTTGGGATTTTGATGGTCTGTCTCTTAAAGTTACTAAAAAAAGAAGATGTTTTTGCTGAACAAATATGTGGTGTAAATGAATTTGTGTTTAGGGAAAGGCCCGTAGAAAATTAAAAGAAAGAGACAATGGTGAATTTTTGGTTGGTGGATTTTATTGGAAATGATGATTTAACTTTTATGGGCTTATTTAATCGATGGGTTGAAATTTGAAAATTTGGGAGTTGGTGAAGAATGGGTATTTTGAATTTTTTTAAGATTTTAAATTCAATTAAAAAGAGATAGAAATGAATTGACATGAAAGCATTAGTACTTTATATATGTTAATTGACCCTCTAGGCCAAAAAAATATGGGGGGCATTGTTCGCATCCAAATTATTCAAATCAAGCTCATTATAAGCCCATCTCAATTTGGCCCAAGGCTAGGAAATCAAGGATCAATGCTAGCCCAAATTTTGATGTTTTAAAATTAATCATGTGTGGATTTCCTCCATAAATTCCTCCAACAAAAGGGAAAGTGGAAGAGTAACAGTTGCAAGACATGAAGAGCAAGTGAAAAAATGGGTAATTGAAGGACGTGATGATGGTTTCCAAGACGTGATATTACAGGAATGTGGAGGAGCAGTTAAGATGGAGGATTATAAATATAGTTACAACAATCCAGAGAGAAAATAGGAACCAACAATCATAACAATAATAACAATCTAACATGTCTTCTGCATTAATTTCTTTCACTACAAGAAAACTAGCGATTATCGATCGAATATTTGGTCAGTAATCTAAAAATTCGACCAAAAGTCTTTAGTCTATATTTGAATCATCGAAAATAAATTATTGATCGAAATAACATTGATCAATAACATTACTGATCGAATATATTTTAATCAGTAAATTTACCAACCGATAGAATAAATAAATAAATAATTAGATTTTACTGATCTCGAAATACAATTCTGTCGGTAAACTATACTCATTCAGTTGGTAAACTGATTGCATTTTAAAAAATTATGGGCCCACCACGGGCCCCAAAAGACTAGCCATGGGTAGGCCTCACATCTAAGCCTTTTGACATGATCCAAGTAATGCATGGAGCATCAAAGGACATGACCTTACCATAATGGAGCCATTACAAGTTATACCAGATAGACGCACCAGTAATTTTGAAGTCAAATATATTTTTTATGGATAAAGCTGATTCAAGCCCGATACAAAGTATTCAAGTGACACAATGCTTAATGGGATTGAGACACACCATTTGGGCATTGTTACATAAGGGCCACGAAATTTAGAGTTTTTTTGCAAAGGGGACAACTTGAAACATTTTGGGAAAAGTTTCCACCTTTGTTGAATTTTTGTGATTTTATTGTTTTTCCTTTATTGACAAAGTTGTTGATTAAGTTTTTATTACTTTTGATTTTTATGAAAAGTTGTCTAGGATATTAAATCACTAGTAAGGCATATATTTTAAGTAGCCATTAGTTAACATTAAGGATGTTTTAGTCATTTTGTACCCATTAGAGTTTCTTTCATTGTACTATATATTGTAACTTATCTTCTTAATGAAATGAATGATACGATTTCGAATTTCCTTCTCAAAGAAATGGCAATGGCTAAAATTCAAGCTTAAGGGAGAGATTCCCCTTTGTTTCGGCTTCGACTTATCTAAGGCGTGGCAATCTTAGTGGAGTTTCCGTGCTAGCAGAACACTACAAGAAATCATCTTAAGGGTTCTCAAAGACAAATTCTTTTTGGGTATTCTTTGTAGCCTTGGAATGATTTTATTCCTACAAAATAAAATTTACGATTCTTAGGGTTCTATCCGTTATGAGGGATTTTATTGGCCTAATCATCCAAGTGAGTTCCGTGTCATTTGGTATCAGAGCTTAGGGTTTCAATGTCTGATTTTTCTAGCTTTTCTTTGTGTTTTTGATTTAGTCTTTATTGTGTTTGTTGGTCATCAAGATACTTGTTCATCTTGATTCTTGGTTTTTGTTGGTTTTGTGTTTCATAAGTGTTTTTGCCTTTCTGATTTGTCGATGATGACATATTGGCCTTCATACCGGTCTATATGGGCATTATATAGATATGAAAACCGGTATAGTTCTAATAATTGCAATGTATACTCACTTATTCATGCATTTTTAGCTTACTACTTTGTTAGATTCTGTATCATTTAATGTATTTTGTAGTTTGTTTTATGTTTTATTTGTATGAAGCATTGAGACACAGATCTTGGAGCAAATTGACTTGTTTTAGGACCCTACGGACGCATTGAAAGCACACGAGAAAAGCAACAAGAGGAGACGAAGGAGGTGACGTATGAAGAGGAAGGGATTCAATTCAGGTTTTATCATCTAGTTTTCTTCTTTAAACTCTAATGATGTCCATTATGTTCATGACCCTATTGTCATTGTTTTTATCTTTAGTCATGAACTAACTCCATTATTCTAGAGGATGATGTAACTAATACTTGAAACTATTTATTGTTTGTCAATTTAAGTTTTATGAAGTATAAATTCAATTTATTTATATTCTCTTGCGTTTAATACTTCTTATTTGTTGGCCACAAATTGAGATGAAAAATGTTTAGAATCTATCGTTCGGCAGAAAAAGATTTTGAATAGGATCTAGAGAATATAACTTATGAGCTTTATAGAGTTCGAGAGAATCTATAGTTCCTTTGATGTCGTTAATAAAGAATCACAAAGCACAATATCATTTTTATCTCGTTTTACATGCCACCGAGTACGAATTGGGGACACTGTCACCACCATCTTATAGTACTCACTGAGGACTTCGATTTAGCGGGTACGTCGACCGGCGATGGTCAAACGCAGCCGACGGCCACAAAACTCTCTCACCCTGAAAAGTTGATAGAGGGTCGTGTGTGATAGTTTTGATAACTTTTGCTCTGATGTAATTTGTAAGAACTTGGGGTATATATAAAGAACTTTCACGAAATTATAAATATGACCCTAACACTATATGTATTCGGTAATATATATATTTTTGAGTCCCTTCTAATGTAAATTTAGAAAAATGTTCAACATAAAAGTTGTTCGTTTCGGAAAATCGAGTCCAACGATTTAAGAATGATCGCAATCGGAGCTTGTTTGTTATTTTTTGGCTAAACCAATAAACTTTCTCCATATATAAAAATGCATATCTAGTTCTTTTGAATTTTATGATTCCCAAGGCAATGAGATTTCACTTTAAGACATTCTGACCTATTATACAACACTTAAACTCTTATTTTCCAACATCATCTTGTTCCGAGACCTGAACTGAGATCCAAGAACCTTCCAGAAATATTCTGAATAATTTGAGATATTACATGCAGGACATTCATACTCATAATTAGAACTTGATCGTAATGAGTTTGACTTAGAATAATTATCATAGGAATATAGGTAATTAAACTAAGTTGGACATTTCTAAATGACCATCGGAAAGTGCTTGTAGATAACTTCATGTTCTTTGTTAATAATTCATTATAGTGAATCAGTTATAAAGAGATGTGAAATATTTAAGGGAATATTATGAGAAAGTGGTGATCATAGTCGGTTCTTACATGATTACTTTCACTTGTTTAAGTTTGTCTTCTTTTACTTTAATTTACTTTGTTAATAACTCTTGTTTTCATAATTATTATTTTAAATAAGATTTGTATTAATAAAACTTTAATTTTTGACATTAATTGAACCTGTTCTACCTTTAAATATTTAAAAAGACCCATAATTTCATAAAAAGACATCACAATCTCTTTTAGCAAAAAAAAAATACCAGTACTCAAACCCCATCTCATGCATGCGATAAGAGAGTGTGTTAACACCCAATTAGTGGCCGGTCCCAATTACCCTCCATTCTTTATACCAAATTTTTTAATATTAAATTTCCAATTTAATTTTTGTTAGGATTGACAATTAGGTAAGAAATTGCTTTATTTTTAAAATTTTTATATTTATTTATATCATATAAGTTTACATAATGTATATTTTGTTGTATAAAAATTAATATAACTCCCCTTTAAAATATCATTTTCAAAATTTTTGGCATGTCCCAATTACCCTCCATTCTGTATATTTTTTTTGTATAAAATTTAATATAACTCCCCTGTACAAGTTCAACAAAACACCAGTAACTTCAACAAAACACCATTAACAATAGACATTGTAAACAACATAACCAACACATTTTAAATTCCAGTTTCCATAAACACTAATTAATAAACTACTAATAACATCACGATCACAAGTTCAGCTCTATTACAAAAAGTTAAATCATCCAAAGAAAGCAAGTGTTTTTTTTTTTTTTTTGAAAAGAGATCTTTATATTAAAAACCGAAACTCATATTACATAGAAAACTAGAGGGGAACTTATCCCTCCAAAAACCCGACACAGGATAATAACAAGCAATTTTTACCGAAGCATGTGCTTTAACATTACAAGTTCGAGGCTTGAAAGTAATTCTAAAACTATCTAAATCTTTTATCGCATCTTGAATTTCCATGATGATCCTTGAGATTTCTTTGAAGCTAGTGATAGTACCTCTAATCAGATCCACCACATTTTTAGCATCCGATTCAATGAATAACGGCTTAAGATTGTGTTGTTCGGCATAGTGAATTCCCATCTTAATAGCTTGAGCTTCTGCTAGCTCAACGTCCTCTGTATATAGCGCATGATCTATAGCAACACCAATGCCCCCATCCTTGTGGTTTCTAAACACCGCTCCTAACCTAACGATATTTCTCGATCCATTGATCCCGGCATCAACACTCACCTTAAACCACTTCTCAGGGAATTGTGGCCAACTACTATTCCTTTGAATCCCATTGTCTATACTTGTCTGATCTTCTCTCAGCAACCTCACAAATACTCTCAGCACGACTTAAAATCTGTTGTGCAAAGGGATCAATTTTTTGAAATAAAAAATCATTTCTGGCTCCCCAAATGGTCCACATCAAGGCTGCTACTTGAACAAACCAAAACCATTACCAAATCAAACCAAACCAAATCAAATAAAATATTTCCTATTAATTAGAATTGGTTATATGAATCTTTTGATATTATTATGTTTTATCCGAAATTAATTGTTAAAAAATACATTATTTGGGAGGATTTGAAATTCGGCCAAAAATATTCACCGCAAAGGTCTTTTTTTTCCCTTGTAGTGTCCACTAAGGCAGAGTCAAGATAAGTGATAATTATATGCATTAGTAATGATTTAAGGACCAAAAATGGAACCAATTAAGCACTAAGCGAAGGCAAATTATCACCTGTATTGACTGTATGTGCTGAATCGAGATTTTATATATGCTTCTTCCTCCTCCTCTTTAAATTCAGTGCCATATGCAAAAGAAGATTGAATTACAGCCAGTCATTTACCACTGTCCCATTCATGGAACATTTGGAATATGCCACTATAACCAGTTGATAAAATTTGATTCTATATCAATATCTATATATCGAGTTCGGCTAGTATTCTAGGGGTATGGGTGTTGGGTTTACTCTCATATTTTAGATGAAAATCCAACGGCTCAGATTAAATCCAGCCTTTTAAAATATTAAAAAATTAAAAAAATTAATTACCTAAATATCCGGTAGCATTAAATTTCAGATAATAAATATGAAAATTTGGAGCATTGAACATGAAAATATAGGCATTAAATATGAATTTTTTCTTTAGTATATAGACAAAAGATTTGATATTTGATTCGACATTGGTTTAATATTGACCAGCTCCCACTTTTTTTTCGCATTAACAAGAAATTTTAAACATCAAAGATGAAAATTGGGCAATAAACATGCAAAACCGATCAACATGAAAATTTATTATCATTAACATGAAATTTAAGACATTAAACATGAAAATATGGTATGGAACATGAAAACGTATTTTCACACGTACATAATGATGAACACTAAAAAAAAAATATTTATTAAAAGAAAATTTAATCATTTTACACTTATAGTTTCATTAATCCCCTTAATTTAGCATATTTATAAAATAATAATTAAATTTATGTTTTATGTATATTATTATGATTTTTATCTCATATATAGGTAATATAATACTTTGGATACATAATTAGAAAAGTAGATATGGCATTTGGATTTTAGAGGACAAGAACTTGAAAGAGCGTTCCAACAATGTACAAATTCAATTCTAGTCGTGCGTAATTTCATATTTTGGCCATTACCTTCTACTCCGATATCAGATCGAAGTGATTCCAATTCCAGATGAAATAAGACTTAAATATCTACAATTTTGCTATTGATAAGTTTTTCTAGTTCTGATATTTTCAAGACCGAAATTTCCAAAGTATGTTATACGTAAATATTAAAATCAAAAAAATAAAGAAAATAGAAATGACAATCAACGATTGTTACATGTCCACCTTATATGTTTGGTGGATAAAATGGTGAAGAAAGTGACATTTATAGTGACATTTGTTTGCAAATTGCAAATAGCTTGTAATTTGCAAGCAAATTAGGTGTGAGCACCTATATAAATAGATTGGGGTGAGCAAAATCGGTTTACCTACCCGGAAAAAATCAATTCTAACTAAGTAGAACAGGAACCTACCCAATTAAATAGGATATCTTATTATTCAGTTCCAATTCGGTTCTGGTCCGGTTCTGAATTACCTTATTTTAAAATATTTTAATGAAAACTATATTTCGACACAAGTCCTTAGGAATAAACGGGGACCAAATTGGATTCCGGAAGCTCAAGAACGAAGAAAATGGAGTTTTAGTACTCATCAGCCCTCGATGTCGCGACGCGGAAGTTGGGAGTCATGACGCTCCCCTACAATTCGAGGCAACTACATAAGCTGAACTTCACGTTGTAGCGACTCTAGAAGTTCAGTGTCGCGACGCTCCCTTAGGTAGAAACTGGTTCTATATTCTGTTCTGGAAACATATTCTATGGTCCGGTTCCGGTTCCAAGCAGTTTGGAACCGGAACCGGACCAGTTAAAATTGGTTCATTCATTTTTGGAACCGGAACCGGAACCGGACCTATTACAACCGGTTCCGGTACCAAATCTGAAAAATCGGTCCAGTTCCATCTGGTTCCGGGTAGAACCGAAACCGATACTCACCCCTATAAATAGAGGCGCTTAGCACCTCATTTCTTCAGTATGGATTCCATAGTTTTCTCTGAAAATTTGTGAATTTCTAACTCTTGTGTGTTTTATTTTTACAATACTTTCTTGTATTTTTTTTCCTTTCAGTAAAAAAATTTTGTGTGTTTTTATTCCAATTATGAGTAGCTAATTTTTTTTTGCTGGGATAAAGAGAGAATCTTTTAATATGAAAATATAGATTAATCTCACTTATATTATAATATATAAATTGTAATCTAATTATTAATATTTAATTTAAATCTGAATTAATTATTGACAAACTTTGTTATCGCCTATATGGCTGGTTTTATTTATTTGGCATAATTGAGTACTTAACTGGTCTTGTTATAGATAAATGTTATAACTCTCTTTATGGCTGATTTTATTTGTTTTGACATAATTAATTCCTGAAATAAATTTAATGGGTAATAATGACAATTTATATATTATAAAAAGTGAGATTTCTAAATTTGAAATATTAAAAGCGGATCCCCTAGTCCCAATATTTTATTTTATTATTGCAGTTTAATTTAAAATTTTCAATCTCTTCAAACAATCCACTCTTTTTATTTTCACTCAAATTATTATTTTATTTTACTAAATCTATTCCTTGTGAATCGACCTCTGACTTACCGTATTATTTTATTACTTCGACACTCTTATAATTTGTAGTAAATAACCATTTTTTGAGCGTGTCACATAAGATTTTGACATTTCACACATACTTAAATTTCATAGTATTAACACGCAAATTTTGACATTAAACATGAAAACAATGCATTAACTTGAAATTTTAGGCATTAAAAATGAATATAGGGCATTAAATATGAAATTTATGACATTAAACATTAAAATTATTAAATTATTGGCTTGTGAGCATTAACTTGAAATTTCATAATATGAAAATTTTGACATTAAACATGAAAACATTGCATTAAACATGAAAATAATGAATTAACTTGAAAATTTAGGCATTACATATGAACATAGGGCAATCAATATGAAATTGAAGACATCAAACATGAAAATTATAAATTATTGCACTATATAGCATTAATCCGAAATTTTATGCATTAAATCTGAAAATTTGACAATAAACATACAAAATGTACCAACATGAAAATTTATTAGCATTAACATGAAATTAAAGGCATTAGACATGAAAATAGGGGCATTAAACAAGAAAAAATATTTTCACACGTGACATAAGATTTTGATATTTCACATGTGTATTATTACTAATCTGAAATTTCATAACATTAACATATAAGTTTGGACATTAAATATGAAAAAGTATGACATTAAACATGAAAATATTACATCAACATGAAAATTTAGACATTAAATATGAAAATAGGGGCATTAAACATGAAAAATTATTCTAAACATAAATATTACATTAACATGAAAATTTAGACATTAAATATGAAAATAGGGGCATTAAACATGAAAAATTACTTTAAACATGATTTGACATTCATTTGATAATTTCATTGTCACTAACTTAAAGTGCTTGACTTTATACCCCCAAGTTCTATCTATATTTATATACTAATATAAAGAGAAAATCTAATAGAATTCTCTCATTGATTCAAGGGAAATGATGGGCTATCATTGATTTATTAATTTATTAATAGTTTATTAAATTCTTAATTACTAATTCTTAATTTATTATTTATCAATTGCTAATTAACTATTAATAACACTTGAAAATTTATTGAATTTAATGATATATTGTTTCACATTAATTATTATTTATTAATTTATATACTATTGATAACACTTAAAAATTTAATAAATTTAATGATGTAATAATTAAATTTATCATTATTAATTAACTAATTCTTATTGTTGTTGGCTCTTGAACTTCAAATACAATCCCATTTTACTTTTGTTCTTATATTTGTCGCAATGACCAATGGAAATGCTGTTAATATGTTATGGCGTAATGAATTAATGGTCACTTGTGTGGAAGCATTATCTTATTTCTTAGTTAAAGAAAAAAAATAAAATATAAACGATGGTTTGGAATTTTGCATAAATTTGATTAACACGTTATAAATAAATTTCATTGGTTTATTAAATTATTAACTATTAATTATTAAATTTATTAATTTCTAATTCTTAATTTATTTTTTATTAATTGCTAATCAATTATTAATAACACTTGAAAATTTAATGAATTTAATGATACAATTATTAAATTTATCATTAACAATAATTATAATTGCCAATTAATTAACTATTAATAACACTTGAAAATTCAACGAATTTAATGATACATTATTTTATATTAATCACTAAATAACCTTCTAAGATTATTTATTTATTTTCGTAAGTCTTTAGTTGAATCTACCAATTAAGTGTTTTCTTTTGTTTAATTGGAAAATAACCAAGATCTTACAGTTTATTGTTGAATTTGTTTGCACAGTCAGTATTTGATAGGATTGATGTGCAACCTAGTGATCATGTCAAGCTATTTGGTAAGAAGAATTTTTTCGGAGATTATTAGTGGAAGGAATTATCTATAACAAAATTTTGACTTTTATTTTTATCTTATGGAGATTTGTCTTCCTTTTAAGGTTGTTGTTCAGCCGTAGTGATGGTTATAGATATGATATTTTGATCAAGTTTTATAAAAAAAATTATTGCATTGATTGCGAATTTAGTTTAAAAAATTATTGCATTGGAGCGCAAATACCCCACCAATACAAACATAGATTCCATGATTCGCCATTTTTTTTTTTTAAACTAATTAAATTTTCTAACTTAAAAGACATTTAAGCTTAAAAATAAAAATCTATTTTAATATTTTTCTCAGGCCTTCGATTAAAGATATAAATTGGATTTAGTGGGTAAATTTTATGTAGCCCATTTTTAAGAGGTTTACTAGTAAAGCCGTCGGTCTATAAGGCATATATCTTTTTCTAACTTTTTATTTATTAAATTATTATTAAAACATTTTCATGCCTTATTGGTTATTTTACACTTGCACTTTCACAACTCAAGAATTGACGAGGAAAAATGAGACATATGAAGGCTAGACCGGAACCGAACCGAATTGGCCGACTTGTGGATCGGAACCTCGAGCCGAACCGGAACCGACCGGTTCGGTTCGAACCTTTTTTTTTTTCAAATTTTGAAAATGAATTAAAATAAATGAGATTGATTTAATAAATAAATAAAATTATTACATTGAAGAGCTTGAACTTAAATTTTTAAAAATTTAAGTTGCCTACGTATCCTCTAGGGGTGAGAGGAATCAAAGCTCACGTAGTTCCATTACAATTTTAAGATATTTCCCCTTTATAAATTTACAATTTTATAATTATCAATCATTATTATCAGTTGATCCTTTAGCTCCGGTTCCGCTTGCACTTGTTATTGCAGAAGCATTATCGAACAAATCTTCAAAATCATTGGAGGCATCTTCTTGTTGTCTCATATCACCTCGAGTCCAATAATCCACACAAGCTGTTGCTTCTAGAGTGCTTGGATGTAATGAAGATCGTCTAGCTTCCAATATATTGTCTCCCAAGTTGAAGGCTTGCTCAACCGCAACAGTGGAAATAGGTGTTGCCAATATCTCTTTAGCAATAATTGATAAAACAATATATATATTTTGACGTCGGTTCCACCAGTCAAGGATTTTAAAATTTTTACTAACTAAACTTTCAGTAGGAAACTCGAAATTTGTAGATAAATAATTATCTAATTCGGGATTATTAATTGTCGTATCCCTAGCTTTTTTATTTCGTTACAATAACCAACGATCCCCTGCGCTAAGTCTTGTTGAATTACCGGTTCGCTATTACTAGATTCACCTAATATTCCTAAGTTATATCTTACAATATAATCATTAAATAACTCATTTAAATCATCTCTTAATTTCGTCATTAATCTTGTAATACCAATTTCATCTAATATTCCTAAATAACCATAGTAAGCTTGTAAAGCACCATTCAAACCTTATAATTTAAATCTATGATCAAAAACAGCAGCAATAAGATAAAGTAAAGGAATTTCTCTAAAATAATTCAACCATTTTACATTCATAACAGTAATAGCGTCTAACAAAACAAAATCATTAGGATCGCTACTTTCATCATGTTCATCGAGAGCACCAACAATATTCAAACTTTCAAGAAGAAATAAATGTGCTGTTGGATAATAAACACCGCTAAAAATTAAAGTAACTTCATTAAAAACTTTTAAAATATCTAAAATATTTTTCACAAATATTCCATTGACTAGGATAAAGTGTGACATTTTGAACATGTTGAGAAAAAAACTACATAATGCATCTTTGTATTGAAATGTTTGACATAAAAGAAAATAAGTTGAATTCCAACTTGTTGGAACATCTCTTGAAAATTTAATCGATTTAATACAATTTATTTTATAAAACTTCGTCCATTCTCTCATAACTTGAGAATATGACCAAATACAATTAAGTGTTATTTTAATAGGATCAAGGAAGGTGATAATAATTTTAGACCGTCTTGAACACATAAGTTAAGGACATGACATGTACAACGAATATGAACAAATTGAACCCCTAAATTAGGTTGACATAAGGATTTTAAATCATTGATGGATGCAGTATTTGCAGATGCATTATCAAATCCAATTGTTAAAATTTTATCTACTAAACCATATTCATAAAAAATTACCTTCATCATTCTATAAATATTTTGTGCAGTATGTTGGTCATCAAAAACTCTAAATGCAATAAGTCGTTTTTGCATGGTAAATGATGCATCAATCCAATGACAAGTCACACCCATGTATGAGTGTGTTTGCCAATGGTCACTTCAAATATCAGAACATATAGAAATACAATATTTCATCTTTTTAAATATTTCATTTAAAATAATTTTACCATCTTTATATAATTTAAAAATATGACGTTTTGTTGTGTTTCGAGTCATTCTACATGCAGAAGGATTTAAAGCATTATGCACGTAATTAGTAAAATAAAGTTTTTCACCAAAGGTTAAAGAAAGATATGTCATTCAAGTTAATTTCGTAAATTCTTCTCTATTTTTTGCATCAGAATATTTATATAAATCTACAGCACTCGTACCTCAACTAGATGATGCGTACTTAGCCATTTGAGTTTGCGTCATATCAATTCCAAGTTCAACCGGATAATGTCTTTTCATGTGCTTGATCATATTGCCGTATCGACCAGAAAATTTATAGGAAACCCCACAATAGTTGCAAAGTGCTCTTGAACTGTCATCATTTAATTTTTCTAAATGAAAATGAATTTTGAAAACATCCGAGGGACGAGCCTTAACTTCTCTTCTCCGTAATTGTGCACTGAAATTAGGGCCGCTCTCTTGGGTTGGCATATTTGATATGATGTTCTTAGATGAGCTTGCCATTTTTCATTTAAGAAATAAGTAAGAAAAAAAATTGACTAATTGTGAATGATAATAACTAATTATATTGAGTTTGAGAATAAGAGAATTGTAGGAATTGAGAGAGTTGAGAATTTGGTGTGTTGAAATAATAAAAAATAAATCCTATTTATAGTGTTTTAGAAATTTTTTGATACCAAAAATGCCCATAAATATAACTGTTTTTTTACCGTTATTAGGGATATATTAGGAATTCATAATTTATGATTTTCGTCTTAGGGACAATAATAGAATATTGTTCCCGGGATAACCTTATTTCAAAAGTGAATTTGTTTGGTTATGGGAAACCAAAATCAAACTTTGACAGAAAGAGGTAAAACACTCATATCGACATATAGTATTAACGTGGTTCGACGGATTGAATCCAACCTATGTCCATGGGCACAAAACGGATGGGTATTTTGTTACTCAAATATGCTCGGCCGACCTATTTGTGATCGGTCAGTGTGGAAACCGAGCTGATTGTGTATACATAGAGTTCTAATTCTTCTTTTCTTCTTTTTTAGTAATCAGTTTCTCAACTAATCAACCAACCCTTATAAATGTATTTCTCTCTCCTATTTATACTAAAAAAAAAAGGTTGTTCTATGCCCCTTCTAGAGGACACTATCCATGTGAACTTATTAATAAGATTCCTCCCCCCAAGGCCATTTGGCCGAAAATATCTTGTTTCCATCATCACCATATCCCATCATCTTAACCTGTAAGGATAATGTCCCATCACCTTATCCTGTAAGGATAGTGTCCCATCACCTTATCTAGTAAGAATGAGGTGGTGGAAAATATCTTACCATCTTCTCGGTCTTCATGAGTTCGGTCTCAACGATCCTCTGATCTGAGAGAAACTGCTACCGATCTAATTGTATCTGACCAGCCGTGCTGAAGTGGTGTCAAATGCTCGGCCTCCTCTGTCGGAACATGTCATGTTATAGAGTCAGCATCACCCTTATGGTCGGATCACATTAAGGGTCTCGGTCAAAAGGGAGTTACCCTTTCTACCATAGCTTCACTGTTCAAATGTCTTGGATACATTAAAGTAGTCAATGACTAACCTGTTTTACCCACTTCGACGGCTTAGGAATGTCTGACAGTGGAAACTCCTCTGCAAAACCTTCGAAACCTCAAATTGAGCCTTCTTCAAGTTCAAAAGTATCTAAAATAGAGGATGCTGACACCACCCATACCCCTTCTGAAACTGAGAAGGACACCTGCCGCCTTAGAGTTCCTTGGAAGGATCCGGAGCCAAGTGAGCTCGACTACTCGACACTTGACATGAATCAGCCTTCCAAGATAACGAATGATGATCTGAAGTTTCTTTGACAACGCTATGATATCCCAATAGACATCGTTCTTGAAGTTCCTCACCCATATGATCGTGCTAGCCAGCCCGATGAGGGCTTGGTGGCTCTTCTCCCAGCCTTCTTCGAGTGTGGCCTCCGGCTACCAATTCAACCTTATTTTTACTAGCTGTTGGCCGAGATGGAAATCGCCCCTCGTCAGCTAAGCTTGAATAGTTGGAGGATTTTAGTCGGCCTTTACGTAATCTGGCATTAGACGGGCCTTGATGAACCGACCCTTGGGAGGTGAAGAGGCTGTATAGACTGAAGGCCAACCCCCGAACACATCACGGTTGGTATTACCTCTCCGCCTATGCCGAATCATCGAACATTATCTGCAAGCTCCCTGATTCCAACAAAAACATCAAGGATTCGTGATTCTGGGCTACGGGGAACTGGGGAGGGGCCCTGAGAACATATGAAGAGGAGACTTTAGTCCTAAATATCTTCAGAGCGGAAGGTTAGAACCTAACTCTTGGTGTTTCTGTTTCTCCCTTTCACAATAAAATTCTAACTCCTTGACCCTTCTCAGCCTACTAGAGGGATGCTCCTAAGGTCTCTCATCGAGTCCAGGTGCGAATAAAACATGCTCGGTGCTATGCTGATTTCTGGAAGAAATTGGTCAATGATGCAGCCTTCATTGAGTCGGACCTCATTCAAACTGCTTCCCCGAAGGTCCCTGGGCGGATAGGTAGATTATCACTAACCTCCAAACTAACCCCATTGTTTGCTAGACATAATGATGACTTCAAACTTATTCAAATTCCGATCTGACCACGTTATTGCCTTTTCCTTTTGCAGGAATGTCAAAAAAACCAAAATATCTTGAACAATTGGCCGGTGCAACAAAGAAAATTGGTCAATCTAGAGCTGGAACTTCTTGGAAACTGCTAGCAGCTGCTGAGACCAAAAAAGTGGCCGAAGAAGCGGCTCCGTTGATCATCCAAAGTTCGGTTCCCATTTCCAGGGCATCTCCACCAACCACTACCCGTCTTGCCAGCCTCCAAAGCCTATAAGAAAAGAAGATGTCTGATTGGGGCAGGGGAAGCCGAGCTTGCCCGGGAGATAGAGGAAGAACAAATTCTGAGCAGAAAACAGGCTGCTCGGAAAGAGAAGAGAATGCTGGAGGATTCCTTCAAAAAATGAAAAGGCGTCGTGATACTCGGTGCCGAGGACCTCAGCCAGAACGTAAGAGAGGCCACTTCCCATCTCGTACCAGTGATCAATGAACTGGCTGAAGTAATTCCTCCGGCAAAGATCCTAAAGTACGAAGACCTTTCCCCCGAGGTTGTGATCTCCATGCTGTGTTCCCAACTAGCTAAGGTAATGACTTTTATCCCGCTTCCGTTCTGAGTTCAAGACTTAATCGGATTTTTGACTTTCTATTTCTTTTCGGCAGGTAAACTATCTGGCTTCCAAAAACAAAGATCTTTTTCTGAGCCTTCTATCTGAAGGAGGCCAAGCCCAGAGGTTTCAAAGCTAAATTACTAAGATGGAGGCCGAGCTGGTCAGAAAAGATGAGAAGATAAAGAGCCTGGAGCTGGCCGCAGCCAAGGTTCACTCATCCAATAAATCTCTCAGGTCTGCGGCTTCTGTGGAAAGGAAAAATGCTTGAGGCTGCGAAGAAGGATTTGGAGATGGCCCAGGCTGACAACAGGGTCCTGAGAGTGAATTGGAATTACACGGTCGGAGTCCAAGTTGAGGGCAAAGAGAGGAACTCACAAAAATGAAATTGAGTTGAGGAAGAGCGGGATTGCAATCAGACCTTGAGAGATAGAGACTGTACTTGAAATTATCTTGATGGTGCTGCCTAACTTGGATATGGGGCCATCTATGCGTGTTAGACAATTATGACCCATAGCGTCACTGTTTATAAAAGACATTGTGTTTTTGTACAAAATTGACTATGTAGTATTGAAATTGCCTTTTATCATTTCGTAATTTATTTACTTTGATATATAAATGGTAAAAGTCCATATGATTAGTTCCGGATTGAGATGATATGAGACAGTATCAATCCATAAAGGTTTAATCATTAAATATCCCTAGTCGTAGTTATCGAGACTAGACATCGATAATGCGGAATAGACTAGTATTGCACTTGTGCGCGTTGTGAGAGGGCATAACGACATAGTTCTCATATGTTTAAGTATAGGATACTTATGCAAGTGCGATAGGAGGTTGTTTTTACCGATGGTACGGAAAACAGCTTCGCTCTGGATAGACCCCGCGGAATCCCATTGGTAGTATGTATATGTTCTATGGGAGTCCGCGTCAGGGTAGGTGTATTTGGTCTTAACCTGAGACTTACATCGCTAATACTTGCGACAATCGGTAAACTTTGGTTTTGGTCGTCCAGGGCTTTAACAGGTTCTGTGTACCCCTATTGGGTTTATCGAGAATCGTAGTGTATTGGATGTGATGTCAAGACGGAAGTATCACTCCAGACATATGGAGATGATGATCACGCAGGGATTCATAACTCGTTCTCTATTGTGTTGCAACCATTGGGATAATGTGACAAGGTCATGATTATCCGATTCAAAGAGACTAGTTGTTTGATAACCGATATATGCTTCGTACGGGGCAGACACTATTCCAGCCCCAGGCCTAGCACGTGACATCTGATACTGGATCGCAATACGAGATACTAGGTATTCTACACCTGGCATAGATTATCTATTCGAGTAAGAATATTTCTGTAGAATTGGGTAGGCACGGTGCTTTGCTAGAAGCCAACCATGTCTTGTAAATCGGTAAGCACGTGGTACGAGGTACTCACTTTATCGGATAGTCCGATAACCGGATTTACTGCCAACATATCCAGAGATCTCCTGGGTCGCTTCCCAAAGAGTCACCGATGAAAGTTGACTTAAATTAGAATTAATCTGGGATTAATTTAGAGAGAGAAAATTAATCTGGGATTAATATGGGCTTTATTTAATCTGGGATTAAATGTGTTCAGTAGAGAAAGAACGCGATTAATTTGGAATTAATCGGTAAAATAAATTTAATAGTTAAATTTGATTTTTCTATTTAATTTATTCAAATGGGCTAAAATTAATATATCGGATATATTAAAATGAATTGGATTTCATTACGAGATTAAAGTCGGACTTTAATACGAACGAACGAATTAATTTAGAATTAGTTCGTGAACGACGTTCGTAATATATTTGCGAGGCATCGTTATTTAATTAAATTAGAATTTAATTATTTAGCGACGAAGGTTCGTTTAATCGGATTAAACGGAACCGAGCCGCGGTAAATATTCGTAGAGATATTTGAATTTTGAATTCAAATATTTGGAGCCCATGTGTGGTAGGTGTTCCCACCACCCAACTACCTTGTTTTGCTTTTTGAAAACCATTTACCACACCTACCAAGTTTAGGGTAAAAGGTGAAATGGTTTTACCAAAAGGTGAATAACAAAAAGGTCTCTCTACACTTTGTACAATTCTTCACTTAACAAAAATTGAAAAACCCTAGAAGCTCTCCTTGGGCGTGAATTGTCTTCTCCTCTTCTCTTGGATTTTTTTCAAATCAACTAAAAGCTAGCACTTGGAAGAAGTTAACAAAGGTGATAGGGAAACTACTCAAAGCTTGGAATCATCAAAAGGTTGGATCTTGGAGATCTTCCTCTCAAATTTTTAAAGCTCTATCCATTCATTGTAAGTTTATTCCGCACCTTATAATGATCATATTATATGTTTTTCATGCTTATTAGATCCTATGAATGTTCTAGGAACACTAACAATGGTATCATGAGCCTAATTTAAGCATGAAAATTTCTAGGGTTCTTGAACCTAAAATTTGGGGCTTTTTTATTTTGAGCATGATTTTTGAAATTGATGCTTTGAGTATGTTTACAACATGATAACTTAGAGTTATGCATGATTAGATTTGAAATAAATCAAAAGACACAAAATTAAAAAATGCTTACTTGGCCGAATGTCTTCTGTCCATGCACTGCAGTTTTTTATTTTTTGTAACATGAAATAATATGTTTAGATGCATGTTTAAATGATGATAGTTGGTTTAATTTGATTAGAATCAATGTCAATAATGTTCATGTTAAAATCAAAGTGCATGTTGAGCATGAAATGATGTTCTTAGGCTTCAATTGTCTCAAGCATGCAATGATGTGTGTTTTGGCTTGATTTTATGTTAAGCATGAATTATTGGATCAAGCATGATTAATTAAGTTAATTGATATTTTGGAAATATTGAGTTTAATTAATTAATTATGGCTAATACACTTTAATTAAAATAATTGTGATATTTGGAATATTATAATTATGATAATATGCCTTTAAAATGAATTGGGCTAAAAGTGTGTATTTGGGCCTATGGGCTTGGTTTGACCAAGTTTGGTTTTGGACTTTTGGATGGATCCAATTGGGCCCAAAACCAATTCCATGAAGTCCAAATACATCACTTGGCCCTTTAAAGAATTTGATTGGGCCTAATGGGCCTAAATTGATTTGATGGCAATAGGGTGATTCCTATTGGGCCTTGGCATTTTGGTTTGATCCATTATGGCCAAAGCCCATGCCTTAAGAATCAATTAAAAGCCCATTGGACTTTAATTAAAATGACATTGGATGTTATTGGGCCTTTGAGACCCATCAAGATTGGATTTGGAATCCAAGTCTTTAAGGCAAATATATAAGTGTAAATATTTAATTTGGAATTAAATTAGAATTAGTATTGAATACAAATAAATTGGATTTAAGTTGTAGTTCGATATAATTCAAGAATACGTACTCAAAAGTATTTATTCTTAAACGAGTTGGACTCGCGCAAATCAAATCATTGTTTGAACATTGGATGGTCATTAATCAAAGATTAATTAATTGGATTAGATTGATTGAATAACATGTTTTGATTGAATACATAAATGTGTTGTATGAATAATGTATATCGGATGGATATTAGAAGGGCAAGGGCAATTTTGGAAATTGTAATAAATTTAGAATTTATTAAATTGGACCTGCGTGTCCAGCCTTTAATCTCTTTACTCCTTGTATATTCTCTTCTCACCTATTCCCCTCAATGTAAATGAGGTTTCTTTATTGTATTTTGTAATGGGTAGGAGTTAGAATAGTTCTAGTCGGGGAGAGGAAAGAGAGCGATTTGTTCTAGGAACAATCTGTTTAAATATCCATCCGCATATCGTTATTAATTTACTTTTGCGCCTTATGATGTTTTAGAAGCATGCTTAAGGGTGTATGATGAGACCTAATCAAAGATAATAAATTGGATGCCAATTTACGCGAAAAACCCTCAAAAACATATAAGCGTTTTTCCTTCCGTTGAGTGATTCTTACTCAAGATCCAAAGTTGGCATTGGTTTGTTGGCCAAAGTCAAGACCTTTGTCAATTGCGGATGTGTTTGAATCATGAAAGTTTTTTCTATATCGGTGTCTTGTCCAAGTTGTGATTTGTTGGCCAAAGTCAAGATCACTTCTTGTCCATCGACATTGATTACGAAGCTTTCCATGTCAATGGGTCCCGCTTAACTGGAATCATTAAGCTTGTTGTGCCAAAGCCAAGGCTTAGTTGATTCAGAGGAAAAAGGTTAGGAAAATATATTGGATATATTGGCATATATATTGTATATATGTTTCGGACTTGGATGTCCACCTACCGGATCTAGGAATTGGATGAGATCCAATTGATCTTCGAGATCTACCTAGTTAAGTTTCATACAGCTTGTTGGCCAAAGTCAAGGTTGTATGTTATTTAACGGGATCCTAGCCCACTAGGAAACTATGTTTCCCGAGTACTCGACAGAGGGTTAGAGGCTCGCCGAAAAATAGTGGGAGGCTAGTATTGAATTTGCAATTTCATTCAGATACTTAGCTTTACGCGCTTTCAAATAATTTCGTCAAAATTACTTTATTAGTTGGACTAATATATTGTTATTTTTCTATGTAACAGTTAGACTGTACCCATTATCGTTGACTAGATAGTTGGACTACCGTAGTCAAGATGACAGGTAAAGGAAATGTCCGCGACATTATCATGAGAGAAAATGTCTTTAAGGGCACAAATTTTACAGATTGGGAAATGAACCTTAGGATTGTCCTAGGTTCAGAGAGGCTGTTGTATACTTTACAAAGACCTCTTGGGCCTAAGCCCGGACCGAATGAGACACTTGAGCTGGAGCTTTGGAAGACTCACAGCGATGATTGTGACACAACTCAGTCCATTATGCTTGCTTCGATGACTCAGCACTTTCGTAGACAAAATAGGGACTTGGATCCTTATAATATGTTAGCGAGGTTGCAAGATCTGCATCGCTCTAACAAGAGGATGCAGAGGTACGAGTTAGTGAAGAAGCTCTTTCGCTCACGCATGACAGAAGGCATGTCTGTTGAGTCCCACGTGGCACAGATGATTGCTGACATTGATGAGCTGGCCAACATGGGGATAGTCTTTGAGGGAGAGATTAATGTGGATATGATCCTGCAATCTCTCATCGATTCCTGGAGACAGTTCATCATAAATTATAATTTGATGAACAACAGTGATACTCTTGGAGAGTTACTGTCAACTCTCAAGGAGACTGAAAATGAGCTTCATAAGGGCAACAAGCTCGAGGCGCACTTTGTATCGACATCTCATGCACCTAGGGCTGGGCCCAAGGCAACTGGAGGTGTGAAAAAGAAGAAGCATAAAAAAGGGGCAAGGCCAAACGTCAAAGGCTTCTGGGAAGCCAAAGGACAAATCTCAGGATGTTTGCCTACAGTGCGGCAAGCGGGGTCACTGGAAGCGTGACTGCCGCGAGTACAAGGCGCTCCAGAAGGAGATAAAAGCGGGCAAGGCACCGGCTCAGGTATGTTTGTTATTGAAATAAACATGGCTACTTCTAGTTTTAAAAATTGGATTTTTGATTCTGGTTGTGGTACTCACATATGTACTGATGTGCAGGATCTACAGATTAGCAGGAGACTGGCTTCAGGAGAGATTGATCTGCGTGTTGGAAATGGACACCTGTTGCTGTTTTGGCCGTGGGCACTTTTGTTTTAGAACTGCCTTCGGGGCATGTACTTAAACTTTCAGACTGTTATTATGTACCTAGTTTGACTAGGAATATTATCTCTGTATCTTGTTTGACCCAATGCGGGTACACTTTTGTATTCCGAAACACTGGGTGTTTTGTTTATAAAGATGATTTTGAGATATGTTCAGCTGATGCTAATAATGGTCTTTATATTTTGAATATAAATCAATCTCAAACATAATGTAACAAACAAAAGGCTCAAACTAAGTAACAAAGATGAAACTTATATGTGGCACTGTCGTCTGGGACACATTAACAAGACTCGCATATCCACACTTTCGAAGAGTGGGTACTTGGACGGATTTGATCCAAATTCATATGACGTCTGCGAATCTTGCTTATTAGGCAAAATGCCTAAATCACCTTTTAGCGGTAAAGGTGTACGCGCCACCGAACTGTTAGCCCTCGTTCATAGTGACGTTTGTGGGCCCATGTCTAGCCAGGCTAGAGGTGGATTCGAATACTTCGTAACCTTTACGGATGATGCATCGCGTTATGGTTATGTGTATCTTATGAGACACAAGTCGGAAACTTTTGAGAAATTCAAAGAGTTTCGACACGAAGTTGAAAAACAGACCGGCAAGAGTATAAAGACATTACGGTCGGACCGTGGTGGCGAATACTTGAGCAATGAGTTTCTAGATTACTTGAAAGAATATGGTATTCTTTCACAGTGGACTCCTCCTGGAACACCGCAATTAAACGGTGTATCCGAACGGAGAAACCGAACTCTGTTGGACATGGTAAGGTCTATGATGAGTCGCACTGAGCTACCTATTTCCTTCTGGGATATGCATTAAACAGTGCAGTTCTTATTTTGAATAAGGTTCCGTCAAAGTCTGTACAACAGACACCATATGAGATATGGACAGGAAAGAAACCGGGTTTCTCATTCCTAAAGATTTGGGGATGCTGGGCATACGTCAAACGTTTGGAAGGTACCAAACTTGAGCCCAAATCGGATAAATGCCTATTCGTAGGATATCCTAGGGAAACCAAAGGATATTACTTCTATCACCCACGAGAGAACAAAGTATTTGTTGCTCTACATGCGGTTTTCCTTGAGAAGGAATTCCTAAATACAGTGGTTAGTGGGAGGAAAGTAGAACTCGATGAAAATCGGAGTGATACTGTTCCTGGCATAGAATCCTCAACGGAACAAGAACAGTCCATCCGGGATGAGACTGTACCACAATCTTCTATTACACAAGGACCGCGTAGGTCGGAGAGAGTCAGGAACCAACCTGAGAGGTATGGGTTTCTGATCTCACCTCATGTAGATATTAATCTCATTGAGGATGACGAACCGGCTACGTATGAGGAAGCGATACAAGATATCGATTCCGCTTTATGGCAAGAGTCCATGAAGTCCGAAATGGATTCCGTGTACACCAACCAAGTTTGGACACTGGTTGATGCACCAGAAGGCGTAAAGCCTATTGGATGCAAATGGATCTTCAAGAAGAAGACCGACATGGAAGGCAACGTGCAAACGTACAAAGCTAGGCTTGTAGCGAAGGGGTATCGTCAACGACATGGTGTCGATTACGACGAAACTTTCTCACCTGTTGCCATGATTAAATCCATTCGGATAATGCTTGCTATTGCTGCATATTTCGATTACGAGATATGGCAGATGGACGTTAAAACCGCTTTCCTTAATGGAAACCTTTTGGAGGATGTTTATATGCAACAGCCTGACGGTTTTATCGTGCCTAGACTTGCAAACAAGGTTTGTAAGTTAAATTGGTCCATCTATGGACTAAAGCAAGCATCGCGGTCATGAAACCAACTTTTTGATGAGATCATAAAAGAATATGATTTCATTCAAAACGAGGATGATCCTTGTGTATATAAGAAGGTTAGTGGGAGTGCACTGACATTCATTGTCATTTATGTTAACGATGTATTGCTTATGGGCAATGACATTCCCATGTTAACATCGGTGAAAGCTTGGCTTTCATTAAAATTCTCCATGAAAGATCTGGGAGAAGCATCCTTAATTCTAGGAATAAAGATCTAAATGAATAGATCTAGAAAGCTGGTTGGACTCTCCCAGAGCACGTACATTGACAAAGTGTTGAAAAGATTCAACATGGATCAGTCCAAGAGGGGACTGTTACCAGTGTCACATGGAATCTCTCTATCTAAGGACATGTGTCCTAAAACTCAAGATGAGAGAAACAGCATGAGTCGGATACCGTTCGCCTCGACAGTCGAATCGATCATGTATGCCATGATATGTACGCGACCCGATGTCTCGTATGCTTTGAGCATGTGTAGTCGTTATCAGGCCGATCCAGGTGATGGTCACTGGATGGCAGTTAAGAACATCCTTAAGTATCTTAGACGAACTAAGGATGCTTTCTTAATTTATGGAGATGGAGAACTTGAGGTAACTAGGTATACCGATGCAAGTTTCCAAACCGATAAAGACGACTCTAAGTCGCAATCCGGGTACATATTTTGTTTGAACAACGGAAGCAGAGCTAGAGACTGTTGCCGATTCAACAACAGAAGCGGAGTAGTAGTATATTGCTGCAGCTGAAGCAGCAAAAGAGGCAGTTTGGATCCGTAAATTCCTAATTGGATTAGGAGTAGTTCCGTTAGCAGCTGAGCCCGTTCCATTATTTTGTGACAATAACGGGGCTATAGCGCAGGCTAAGGAACCACGGTCTCATCAACGATCCAAGCATGTTCTTCAACATTTCCATCTGATTCGTGGGATCATACATCGTGGCGATGTGAAGATCGAGAAGGTCGCATCAGATGACAACATTACAGACCCGCTGACGACAGCTATTTCACAGCAAAAGTTTGAGAAACATATACATAGTTCAGGTGTTAGATGCTTGAGTGACTGGCTATAGGCCAAGTGGGAGATTGTTAGACAATTATGACCCATAGCGTCACTGTTTGTAAAAGACATTGTGTTTTTGTACAAAATTTACTATGTAGTATTCAAATTGCCTCTTATCATTTCGCAATTTATTTACTTTGATATATAAATGGTAAAAGTCCATATGATTAGTTCCGGATTGAGATGATATGAGACAGTATCAATCCATAAAGGTTTAATCATTAAATATCCCTAGTCATAGTATTATCGAGACTGGACATCGATAATGCAGAATAGACTAGTATTGCACTTGTGCGCGTTGTGAGGGCATAACAGCATAGTTCTCATATGTTTAAGTATATGATACTTATGCAAGTGCGATAGGAGGTTGTGTTTTACCGATGGTACGGAAAACAGCTTCGCTCTGTATAGACCTCGCGGAATCCCATTGGTAGTATGTATATGTGTCTATGTGAGTCCGCGTCAGGGTAGGTGTATTTGGTCTTAACCTGAGACTTACATCGCTAATACTTGCGACAATCGGTAAACTTTGGTTTTGGTCGTCCAGGGCTTTAACAGGTTCTGTGTACGCCTCTATTGGGTTTATCGAGAATCGTAGTGTATTGGATGTGATGTCAAGACGGAAGTATCACTCCAGACATATGAAGATGATGATCACGCAGGGATTCATAACTCGTTCTCTATTGTGTTACAACCATCGGGATAATGTGACAAGGTCATGATTATCTGATTCAAAGAGACTAGTTGTTTGATATCCGATATGTGCTTCGTATGGGGCAGACACTATTCCAGCCCCAGGCCTAGCACGTGATATCTGATACTGGATCGCAATACGAGATACTAGGTATTCTACATCTGACATAGATTATATATTCCAGAAAGAATATTTCTGGAGAATTGGGTAGGCACGGTGCTTTGCTAGAAGCCAACCATGTCTTGTAAATCGGTAAGCACGTGGTACGAGGAGGTACTCACTTTATCGGATAGTCCTATAACCGGATTTACTGCCAACATATCCAGAGATCTCTTGGGTCGCTTCCCAAAGATTCACCGATGATAGTTGACTTAAATTAGAATTAATCTGGGATTAATTTAGAGAGAGAAAATTAATCTGGATTAATATGGGCTTTATTTAATCTGGGATTAAATGTGTTCAGTAGAGAAGAACGCGATTAATTTGGAATTAATCGGTAAAATAAATTTAATAGTTAAATTTGATTTTTCTATTTAATTTATTCAAATAGGCTAAAATTAGTATATCGGATATATTATAATGAATGGATTTCATTACGAGATTAAAGTCAGACTTTAATACGAACGAACGAATTAATTTAGAATTAATTCGTGAACGACGTTCGTAATATATTTGCGAGGCATCGTTGTTTAATTAATTAGATTTAATTATTTAGCGACGAAGGTTCGTTTAATCGGATTAAACGGAACCGAGCCGCAACAAATGTTCATAGAGATATTTGAATTTTGAATTCAAATATTTGGAGCCCATGTGTGGTAGGTGTAGCTACCACCCAACTACCTTGTTTTGCTTTTTGAAAAATCATTTACCCACACCTACCAAGTTTAGGGTAAAAGGTGAAATGGTTTTACCAAAAGGTGAATAACAAAAAGGTCTCTCTACACTTTTGGAACACATTCTTCACTTAACAAAAATTGAAAATTGGAAACCCTAGAAGCTCTCCCTTGGGCGTGAGTTGTCTTCTCCTCTTCTCTTGGAATTGTTTTCAAATCAACTAAAAGCTATCACTTTGGAAGTTAACAAAGGTGATAGGGAAACTACTCAAAATCTTGGAATCATCAAAAGGTTGGAACTTGGAGATCTTCCTTTCAAATTTTTAAAGCTCTATCCATTCATTGTAAGTTTATTCCGCATCTTATAATGATCATATTATATGTTTTTCATGCTTATTAGATCCTATAAATGTTCTAGAAACACTAACAATGCGGCCATCCGATTTTGCAAGGGGGAGATCTCCCGAGAAGAACTTCAGAAATGGCTGCCCTTTCTCCTAAAAAAGTTCTGAACCCCGATCCCATTTCAATTATCCCGACGTCTCCAACTCCTGAAGAAAACCGACTAGAAGGTCCTACTCCTGAATCTATAATTGCCGAGGCCCCTCTAGCTGCTCATATTGAAGTCATTGTCCCTCCTCCTGAAGTTGAGCCTAGCCATCTACCATCCGAGCTTATTGAAGAGGAGCCAATTGCCCCTGTGCGGACCGATGAGTAGAGGGAAACCTGCCAGGGGCCCTATGTAAATTTTTGAACAAAATATAACTTTTGTAATAGCTCTTTACAATTTTGTTTTCCTTCTGTCAATGCATGTTTTATTGCATTCTTTCTTCCAAAATCGGCTCCGGATGCATTCTTGCAAACTTCCACTCGAGGTTTGACCGACCGAAAAGAGGGACTTGGTGGGACGTAACCCGACCCTGAACTGAGAGAAAAACTTGGCTCTGGGGGAATGTTACGTCTCCAGACCAAAAGGCTGACTCGGTGGGACGTAACCCGACCTCGAGCTGTGAGAAATACTTGGCTCTGGGGGAATGTTACGTCCCCAGACCAAAAGGCTGACTCGGTGGGACATAACCCGACCCCGAGCTGAGAGAAACACTTAGCTCTAGGGGAATGTTACTGTCCTAGACCAAAAGGCTGACTCGGTGGGACGTAACCCGACCCCCAGCCAAATAACCAAGCGGCCTCGGCGGAATGAAATCCAGCCCCGAGCTGAATAACCAAGTGGCCTCAGTGGAACGAAATCCAGCCCCGAGCTGAATAACCAAGTGGCCTCGGCGGAATGAAATCCAGCCCCGAGCTGAATAACCAAGCGGCCTCGATGGAACGAAATCCAGCCCCGAGCTGAGAGAAACACTTAGCTCTAGGGGAATGTTACGGCCCTAGACCAAAAGGCTGACTCGGTGGGACGTAACCTGACCCCCAGCCAAATAACCAAGCGGCCTCGGCGGAATGAAATCCAGCCCCGAGCTGAATAACCAAGTGGCCTCAGTGGAACGAAATCCAGCCCCGAGCTGAATAACCAAGCGGCCTCGGCGGAACGAAATCCAGCCCCGAGCTGAATAACCAAGCGGCCTCGGCGGAATGAAATCCAGCCCCGAGCTGAACAACAAAGCGGCCTCGGAGGAATGAAATCCAGCCCTAAGCCGAACAACCAAGCGGCCTCGGCGGAATGAAATCAAAGCCTGAGCTGAACAACCAAGCGGCCTCGACAGAATGAAATCCAGACCCAAGCCAAATACCAAGTGGCCTCGACGGAATGAAATCCTGCCCGGAGCTGAATAACCAAGCGGCCTCGACGGAACGAAATCCATACCTGAGCCGAATAACCAAACGGCTTCGACGGAATGAAATCCAGCCCTGAGCCAAATAACTAAGCGCCTCGGCAGAATGAAATCCATCCCTGAGCCGAATAACCAAGCGGCTTCGGCGGAACGAAATCCAATCTCGAGCCGAGCACTAATCAAGATTTGCATATAAGGGAAACAAACCAACCTTTGAGGCTCTGATAACTCTGGCGCGGGCGTCCCCTTGCCAGACCAACGAAAAAAGACAAAGATTTAGAATAAAGTAAAACTAGTAGAAAGTGGAGGTGACTTAGCACATACCCCAAACGAAAAAATTCCAAAAGTACAAATAGCAACTCGGATGCCTCGAGACAGCGTCCTGCCCGAGGTCTCCAAAAAACAATTCTGAACCTTACAATTCAGAGTCCCGACGAGCCGAGATATGGATCAAACAACGTCCTAGACTGTAAGGGCACATTCCTCTTTCTGCCAGGCTACTATGGAGCCTGTATATAGTCTGAGGGCTCCTCCTAATGCCTGGCAACGCTGGAGCTTGCATACATCACGGGGGCACAAACCCTCCCCAAGTTATACTTCTCTCATATCCGAACGGTTAAGCCAAACCTATGGGAACACACTTCCCGCAGTCGCCTCCCTTAAACCGGTTAGACAGATTACTTCACATGGGAATTCCCTCCCCGCGGTCGTCATCTCGAGATGTCCCTAAAAGATGCAAGTCATATGGTAGTTACGCTCCGACCTCGGGAGTCTGATAATGCCATGAGGGGTTCGCATGCTCCCTCATGCACTTCATCTCTTGAAGCGATCTAGTTCTACTTAAAATGAAATGAGCCAGGTCGGCGCACTTACACCCGGGGGTTTGATAATGACACTAGTGTTTGGTGTGCCACGGTGTGGTGTATTTCCTGACCTCCGATCACCCCTTCGCATCGAGCACATCCAAAGAATATTGAAAATAACTTTCGCATTCTTTTAACAAACAAGTAAGATTGACAAGTTTCTTAAAGAAAATGAGAGTTTTATTCATATTCAAAGGACCTACTGTCCTTCTTACAACTCTTTGCGGGACATTTTGAGAGATGCTCTACAACTAAGTTTTTAATTCTGATCGGGTCGATCACGGGGCTATGCTGCCCGGGAAAGAAACTTATTGGAAATACTTCGGAAGCATCTAAGCGTTCCAAGACTTCTTCAGTCGAATGTCGTCCAGTTGTTCTAAAAGATAGGCACCTGGCCTCACAATTTCCACAATTCTATACGACCCTTCCCACTTAGCACCCAACGAACCTCATCTGGCCTTCGAGTGTTCAAAGTAACTCTTCTCAAAACTAGGTCATCTGGAAGGAAGGACCGGGTCCGAACCTTCATGTTGTAGAATCACGCCATTCTTTGTTGATAGATTGCAGTCTTCATAGCCAACCTCTTTTTTTTTCTTCAATCATGTCGAGATGATTTCTGATGAGTTCCTCATTTTGCTCTTTTTCAAAAGGTTGAACCCTATGGGTAGTCATCCCAATTTCTGCCAGAATAATTGCTTCAAACCCATAAGACAAAGAAAAAGAGGTTTCTCATGTCGAGTCTTTTAGGTTGTTCGGTGCGCCCACAATACTTTCGGTAGCTCTTCAACCCATAACCCCTTGCAAACTCCGAGATGAGCCTTAAGATTTGCTTTGATATTTTTGTTGGTTGCCTCGACCTGGAGATCCTCACAGAGCTTCCTAAGCCTTTACTATCGAACTACTTCCCATTATCTGTGATGACGGCCCGAGGAATCCCAAACCTGCAGATAATATTCTTCTTCAAAAATTCGGTTACTTTTTTCTCTGTGATTGGGGACAAAGGCTCGGCTTCCACCCACTTGGTGAAATAATCTATGGCCATCATAGCGTATTTTGCATGTCCCAGTCCTTTCGGCATTAGTCCAATAATATCCAGGCCCTACTGAGAGAACGACCATGGGCTGGATAATGTAGTTAACTGTTCTGCTGGAAGGTGATGAATGTTGGCATTCTTTTGACATCCTTCGCATTTCCGGGCTACTCTTATCCCGTCCTGATGCATAGTTGGCCAGTAGAAACCTTGCCTTAAAGCTTTAAAGACAATTGATTGTCCCCCAGCATGGCTCCCACAAGTCCCTGCATGAATCTCTCGGAGCACATAATCGGTTTCATCCTCTGCTAGGCATCTCAAGAGTGGCACTGTATAACCCCTTCGATATAGTACTCATTCAATCAAAGAAAACTTGCTGCTTTTATAATTTAATTTTATGGCCTCTTTCTTTTCCTCCGGTACTTCCCCAGTTTCCAAATACTTTCTGATAGGCTGCATCAAGGAGACCCGCTCTCCCCATCTAACTCCATTACCTCGGGCTCTCCCACACTTTTTACTTGGAGACAGATCAGAGGAATTATTCTAGGCTTTTCCGATCTGATTGATGAAGCGAACCGCGCTAAAGAGTCTTCTTGGGGGTTATTCTCCCGACTGATCTGCTCCAATTCTACACTCCTCATTCTTGCGATCAATCTTTTTACTGTTGCCAAGTAGGCTATCATATTTGATTCTCTGGCCTGGAACTCTCCTTTCAAATGTTGGATGGCCAACTGGGAGTCACTCTTCACAATTACATCACGAACACCCATTGTCGCAAAGAACCTTAAACCGGCCAAAATTACCTCATATTTAGCCTCGTTGTTAGTGGCCTCGAAGGAGAATCTCAAGGAGTACATTGCCTCGTCTCCTTCACCCATTTTCAATATAATCCCGGCTCCATCACCTTGTGAGCTGACAGATCCATCTACCGATAACTCCCATCTACCTTCCATAATAGTCAAAATTTGGGATGCCGTAAATTCTGCCACAAAGTCAGCCAAAGCCTGACCCTTTTATTGCTGCCCTTGGTAGGTAGGAAATGTCGTGTTCACTTAACTCTACCGACCATTTTACTAACCTACCCGAGACCTCTGGTTTTTGCAGGATCTGTCTTAATGGACAACTGGTGTAAACTCTAATAGGATGAGGCTGGAAGTAAGGTCGTAACTTCGGGGCCGCAGTAACTAAAGATAAGGTGACCAGCTCATGCGTTGAATATCTAATTTCAGCATCTAACAGAGCTTTACTAATATAATATACTGGCCTTTGAACTTTATCTGCCTCTTGTAATAATACTGAACTTACAGCATGCTCAGAAATAGCTAAGTACAAGAATAATATCTCATATGGGATTGGCTTTGCTAAGATTGAGGGATGCGTCAAGTATTTCTTTAACTGCTAGAAGGCCTCCTCGCATTCGGTTGTCCAGTTGACCTCTCTTTTTCCATCTTGATAACCTTGAAGAAAGGGTGACACTTGTCGGTTGCTTGGGAAATAAAATGATTCAATGCAGCCACTCGACCGGTTAGGCTTTGTACTTCCTTGACCGTTCCATGAGACTTCAGATCTAGAATTGTTGGACAGTTATGACCCATATCGTCACTGTTTGTAAAAGACATTGTGTTTTTGTACAAAATTTACTATGTAGCAATGAAATTGCCTTTTATTGTTTTGTAATTTATTTACTTTGATATATAAATGGTAGAAGTCCTTATGATTAGTTCCGGATTGAGATGATATGAGACAGTATCAATCCATAAAGGTTTAATCATTAAACATCCCTAGTCGTAGTATTATCGAGACTAGACATCGATAATACGTAATAGACTAGTATTACACTTGTGCTCGTTGTGAGGGCATAACGACATAGTTCTCATATATTTAAGTATTGGATACTTATGCAAGTGTGATAGGAGGTCGTGTTTTACTCATGGTACGGAAAACAGTTTCGCTCTGGATAGACCTCGCGGAATCCTATTGGTAGTGTGTCTATATGTCTATGGGAGTCCGCTTCAGGGTAGGTGTATTTGGTCTTAACCTGAGACTTGCATCGCTAGTACTTGTGACAATCGATACGCTTTGGTTTTGGTCGTCCAGGACTTTAACAGGTTCTGTGTACGCCTCTTCTGGGTTTATTGAGAATCGTAGTGTATTGGATGTGATGTCAAGACGGAAGTATCACTTCAGACATATGGAGATGATGATCACACAGGGATTCAGAACTAGTTCTCTATTGTGTTGCAACCATCGGGATAATATGACCAGGTCAAGATTATCCTATTCAAAGAAACTAGTTGCTTGATATTCGATATATGCTTCGTACGAGGTAGACACTATTCCAGCCCCAGGCCTTGCATGTGAACATCAGATACTGGATCGCTATACGCAATACTACGTATACTATGCCTAATATAGATCGTATATTCCATTAAGAATATTTCTGGATAATTGGTTAGGCATGGCGCTTTGCTAGAAGTCAATATTGTCTCGTAAATCGGTAAAAATGTAGTATTAGGTAGGTACGTGTTCGGATAGTCCGACGACCGGATTTACTGCCAACATATCCAGGGATCTCTTGGGTCACTTCCCGAAGATTCACCGATGACCTAGATTTGAGCATAATTAATCTGGGATTAATTACATAGAGACTTTATATTGGATAAAATACCATTTGAAGAGAGAGAAAGATTAATTTGAAATTAATCGATAAAATAATATATTTGATATATTAAACGAAATTAGATTTCGACGCAGAATTAAAATTAGATTTTAATTCGGGCAAACGAGTAAATTTAGAATTAATTCGTTAGCGACGTGAATAGTAATTTTGCTAGGCATAATTATTTAATTAAATTCGATTTAATGACGTCGTGACGGAAGTTCGTTAATTCGGAATTATCGAACCCGAGCCCGGGAGTGTTTGTAGGCCCACTCACATTTGGAATCGAGTGGGGCCCACATGTCACATCAAATGTCACATCACTTGTCACTTTAAAATAGCTTTTTGGTGATGGGTTTTTGTGGAGTTGGTGGTGGCTTCTAATACACTCCAAAGTCAAGCTTTGATTGACTTTTACCAAACCAACATTTGGTATATCAATTAATTATTTTTTGAAAACAATTAACACAAGCTTCACTCTCTCTCACCATGCCAAAACTCACAAGCATTTTCCTCTCCCCCTTTATTCTTCATTTGACCAAAAATTGGCAAGAACAAGATCAAAAATTGTGGCAATTTTTGAATGCTAGCACACACACTCTTCAAAGAATCATATCAAGGTGTTAGGGAAACCAACTCGAGAGCTTGGAATCACAAGACAAAGCTTGGAGCTTGGTGGATCTCTTGGCCGCATACACAAAGCTTATTGGAGAAAAATCTTATTGTTTGACGCATCCAAAAACCGATCAATGTATGTGTGTTTCCGCTACTCTTCTTTGATTATTCATTCACATTTTATGCTTGATTTGATCTTGGGACTAAATCTAGAAACCCAACAAGAATAGCCCGGATCTTCCGAGGATTTTCTTCTATGCCTCTAGAGCTCACTATATAACCCGAAAACTTTCCCAAGGCCACCTCGAAAGCACACTTTTCTGGATTCAACCTCAGGTCATGCTTCCACAGTAACTGAAAGGTCTTCTCTAGATCGATTACATGAAAGGTCGGCTCCATGGACATAATTATCATATCATCGAAGTACACCAGCATGGATGTACCGATGAGTGGCTTGAAGATCTTGTTCACCAGCCTTTGAAATGTCGCCCCAGCATTTTTAAACCGATGGGCATTACTTTGTAACAGTACAGCCCTTGGTCAGTGATGAAAGTTGTCTTCTCCTCGTCCCCATGATGCATCTTGACTTGGTTATACCCTGAGAATGCATCCATAAAACTGAGCAGCTTGTGGCAGGCCGTTGAATCTACCAATCCACCTTCGGTAGTGGTAAGCTATCTTTTGGACAAGCTTTGTTGAGGTCGGTAAAATCTACACACATCATCCACTTCCCAGTGGGCTTCCTTACTAAGACCACATTTGACAACCAGTCTGGGTACCTTAGTTCTCGGATAAATCCAACTTTTAATAACTTTTCTACCTCGGTGGCTATCGTCTCGCACCGCTCCTGGTTAAAGATCATTCTTTTCTGTTTGATTGGCTTGTGATCCGGATCCACTACCACACGATGATTAATAAATTTCGGATCTATACCGGGCATATCATCATGCCCCAATGCAAATACATTCAGATATTGCTTTAAGAACTTCAACAAGTCTTGTTTCAGGGCTTCATCCAAGTCTGCTCCTATCTTCACATTTTTACCCGACCCAAATAGTTCTACTGACTCCAATTCTTCAATTGTCCCTAGCCGAGCAACCTTCTTTGGCCGATGACCCAATATTTTACTCGTTCCTTCCCCATCTTCGTTTCTCTTTCTCTTCTGGCACTATCTTCAATACAAAAAGTCTCCCTTAAGAGAGTGGCGAAACAACTCCGGGCGGCTTTCTGAATACCGCATACGATTCCAATCCCGTCTCGAGTAGGGAACTTCAACTTCAAGTAGTAGCAGGATATTGCAGCTTTTAATTTCATCATAAATGGCTGACTAACGATAACCTGGTAACTGCTCATGCAGTCTGCCACTGTGAAATCCGTCATAATCGTCCAGGTCCGGGGAAGGGTCCCAACTGTCATTGTCAACTATATTCTTCCCAATGGAACCACTGTTGAACCTCTGAAGCCATATAGGGGAGTCCCATCATCATTTAGGGTCGCATATTCCACTTCGAGACCGTCCAGGACTTCTTTAGAAATTACATCCACTGCGCTATCCACTAAGATCCTGTCCACCTCAGAATCACTGATTACTGACTTAATTACCAAAGCATCATCATGGGGGAAATTCACCCCCGAGCATCCTCATCTGTGAACAATATTGGCACTGACCGAACTCTCTGAGATTCTGGTGTCTGTTCCATTGCCAAAATCTCTTACCCTTGGGCATGATTGTAATTCTTCCTCGCCCAATTAGAATCTCCGGCCAGCGTTCTTCCTCTAGCAATGGTATTCACTTTCCTGTGATTTGACCTTTTCCTAGCCGCCATAACTTCATGGTCGATGTAGTTATTCAAATAACCATAGCGCTCTAGGTCTTCATTTTTTTCTTTCAAATCTCTCCATCCGTCCGTCGTATGGCCCTTTAAATTATAGTGCATATAATAGGATCCATTATTCCTCATATCCGGCGGGTACCTCCTGAAGTCAGGCTCCGCCAAGAGGCCTCTGCCCTGAATCTCCGTGATAATTTGCCTCAATGGCTTGTTTAGAGGAACGTACGCCTCTTCCCGGGCGACCTGGTTCACTTGAGCCGGAACTCTTCTTTCTTGATTGTTCGGAGGCATCGACTTGAACTCCCTCTGCCTTGGGGGTGGTTTTCTAATCTCCCTGTCTTGCCTTCGATGAGCTTCTGCCCTTACCGCTCTTTCTTTTATAGCCGCGCCTCTTCTGAATATCTTCTCCTATTCTTCGAGCAAAACGAACCTCCGTGCTATCTCTAATACAGTGGCAGAGTCCGGTGTGTCTTGGATTCTTAGGTGGGTCCATAGTCTTCCGACCATCAAGGCCCATTTCAAACTCTCCAAGACCTCTAGCGACTCATATCCCCTAACCTCAAGCACAAAGCTGTGATACCGTTTGATAAAAAATTTCCAATGGCTCGTCATCATCTTGTTTTACAAGCCGCAACTCCTCAATTGTCTTCTTTGGGACACATGCCCCTTTGAAGTTTCAGACAAATGACTTCTTAAGCTGTGAGAAACTGCCGATGCTCGTTAAACTTCTGAACCATATGACTGCCGGGCCGCCCAAGGTTAATAGGAACACTTTACAAATGGCATCCCTCACCATTCCTTGGACCTCCATCAGCAAAATGAAACCTTCAACATGCGATTTCAGATCGATATGACCTTTATAGGCTGTCATGGTCGGCATGGTGAATCGTCTAGGAAATTTTACTGACCTTATTTCCTCTGTAAATGGAGATTCAACCTCATCATCCCGAACATCTCCTACATCAGCATTAAAGTTTTCTTCCCACTTGGTAATTTCTTTCCTTAACCAAGCTTTCATGCTGTCATCAATGTTATCATGCTGCCCCCGCGGCCTTCCTCGTGCCTGTCATTCCGAACACGGGGCATGTCATGACTAGAAGTTTCTCGTTCGACTCCGCCACGCCTCCTATCTTCCATTCTGATGTCATGTGGACTATCATAGGAAGAATTTGGCGACTGCCTCTCCTCCTCTTCTTCCCATATATCCTCCGCTTGCAAATCCCTTTCTATCACCAGAGACCTCATCCCGCCAGGGTTCCTCATCCTAGGTTCATCGTCTCCACTCACATCTACAACTCTCTTTCCTTCCGTTATTTCATTTTTTCTCTGGCTGGTTCTAGCTTCAAGTCTTTCGTTATTCGTCTTCTCCATTTTTTTCTAGTTTATCCATCATGGATTTCAAAAGAGTTTGATTTTCCTCCCTATCTTTCCTCATGCTTTCCTCATTTTCTCCATCCATTCTGTTGTTGAACTTTCTAGCGACAGGTGGTTTCCACCTTCCGCCATCGTCATATTACGTAAGTTACTTTTTGTCAAAATCCCCACAGACGGCGCCAACTGTTGATGGCTGATTTTTGTCACAGGGACAATAATGGAATATTGTTCCAGGGATAACCTTCCTTCAACAGTGAATTTATTTGGTTATGGGAAACCAAAAGCAAACTTTGATAGAAGGAGGTAAAACACTCATATCAACACAGAGTATTAACGTGGTTCGGCGGATTGAATCCAACCTACGTCCATGGGCACAAAACGAATGGATATTTTATTACTGAAATGTGCTCGGCCGACCTATTTTTGATCGGTCAGTGTGGAAACCGAGCTGATTGTGTATACATAGAGTTCTAATTCTTCTTTTCTTCTTTTTATTAATCAGTTTCTCAACTAATTAACCAACCCTTACAAATATATTTCTCTCTCTTATTTATACTAAAAAGAGGCAATTCTATGCCCCTTCTAGAGGACACTACCTATGAGATTCCTCCCCCCAAGACCACTTGGCCGAAAATATCTTATTTCCAGCATCACCATGTCTCATCATCTTATCCTGTAAGGATAGTGTCCCATCACCTTATCTGGTAAGGATAGTGTCCCATTATCTTATCCAGTAAGGATGAGGCGGTGGAAAATATCTTACCATCTGCTCGGTCTTCATGAGGTCGGTCTCAACGATCCTCTGATCTGAGAGAAACTGCTACCGATCTAATAGTATCCGACCAGCCATGCTGAAATGGTGTCAAATGGTCGGCCTCCTCTGCCGGAACATGTCATGTTATATAGTCGGCATCACCCTTATGGTCGGGTCGACCTTAAGGGTCTCGGTCAAAAGAGAGTTACCCTTTCTACCCTAGCCGCACTGTTCAAATATCTTGGTGTTTAAAAATACCTCCAACAAATCACTTTATATATTTTTTAATGATCTTTATTCAAATTTCTTGAGGGCTCCAGATTTTTATTAGTTAATTTGGTATTCTTAAACTCATTTTCGTAGCTTGAATGTAAAGGTTGTTCTATTTTATGTTTGAAAATCTTTTAGATTATTTTTAAATTTAAATTGGTCGTCAAACGTCATTTTAGAACTAAATGAAATTAATCAAGTGATGGGGCTGACAAGATATAAATTGACTCACCACATCGGTAAGGACTAAACTTGGCATGGGCCCAATATATATTAAAGTGGCTTAGTTTCTGTAACAACAAAATATGGGCCTAGCCCAATGCCTTTTCTGTGTTGGAACCAATCTTCCTTTTTTTTTTTGGGGTCATGGCTAAGTAGTCTCTCAATGTTTCAATTTTCCTTTATATTTTCAAATAAGAAGGTAAAATAACAATAATAATAATAATTACATCGATTTTCTTGACCCAGAATCCGAGAATTTGGTTAGCTACGACAGTAAGCAAATTTAGATATTGACAAACAAATCGATCATTTGTTTTCCCCTTCATCCTTGACAACCTCTGTGATCTCACGTACTGTCCGAATCTTGAACCGTTCACGTTTCGATGATAATCCATCCAACGGTCTACGAAGACCGCGCGTTGAGCTTGAGTTGACATTCAAACTTGATGATACATCATTCAATATTCTATCACCCAGATGATGCCCATTTGGGCTTGGAACAAATTTCCGATACAACATTTCTCCTTCTTCATGACTTTTTATTTCTATTTCCAGTGTTGCGGGGAAAAAACATTGGTCAATGCAATACGGAATGCAGAATTTTGGACTCATTTTGTTGCAGTTTACTGGACTCGTCGTTTGAGGGAAATGATGATCAATTTTTTTGCCTTTTGATGTGCAGGAATCAAAAGCCATGTTAAAATTTTGTACGTACAGGTCTTGGGGGAAGAAGCTTATTGGAGAGATCTTTTCAAGAATTCTTAAGGCAATATATCTGGTAATGGAATTGAAAGTTAATTACAAGCTTTTTTGGTGCACTTTTAGGGGATTATGCGAAAGAAATTTGTAGGTTTTAAGGTCTTAGCTTAACTTCGATATTTATAGACATGGATTATTGAACTATGAGAATCCTTCAAAGTCCAAATTAGAAATGTCAAACTGTATAACTCGTTTTACAATGTCAATAATTCTTTCCTTTGCATTATTCACGTATTATTATCAGGGTTATTAAATATTAATTTTATAATTAATTTGATCTCTCTATTAGACTCTTTAGGAGAGGCGGAGCCAAAATTTAGTTAATTCATATTTTCGAGTCATTGTCTGAAAAAAATTTAGGCTTGGTCGGTTTGTTGGTGTCGTCCCGTAACTCTAAAAATTAAGGACTTGGTAAACATTTATAAATGTGATTTCAATCTACAGACACGACTCTTCAAGTAAGATGGGTGTACGATATTATTTGTGTATCTAGTTAGGCTTGTACACAGTTTGGTTATGTTTTGAAACCATAACCGAACCGTAGAAATACGGTTCGGTTACAGTTCGGCCCAAGACGAAATCATAAACCTTAATCTTAATCGAACCGAACCGTACAGTTACGGATGAATTGTATTTTTATTTATTTTATTTTTTTCTTTAAAATGTTATAAATTAATAATTCAAGAAGTCATGTTCAATCATAAATTCGGTTCAACCGTCGGTTCGAAAATGCACCAACCGAAACCGAACTAGACCCATCCAATTCGATTGTTGTTTGTGGTTTGGTTGGTCAACGGTTCAATTATTGTTTCAAACCAAAATCGTGTACGTGTCTATATCTAGTAATATCTTATATATATTATTTTGAAATTGATTGATAATTGCTCTCTTCTCTCGTGAAAAGTGTTGGTTTTATTCTAGGTCCCAAGATCATCAAACAAGCATGAAGATGTGTGAAATACATATCAAAGAAGTTACGGAATACTTACATTGATCGGTTGAGACGAAACGACGAACAAAACTTCAAAAAAAGCTCACTGGTTTAGGCGCCCACTGCAGCAGATTTTTGTCCAAGAATTTCAGTTTTGAGCTGAGATTTGAGCCTCGAATTTGCGTCAAACGATTCCCGGCTCGTGGGTGAGTTTCCCTAACACCTTCGTATACCTCTTAAGAGTGTGATAGCACTTGGATTTTGCCACAAAACCCTCAAAAATGCATCACCATTTTCGGCCAACCAAGGGCAGTTTTCTGCCTTGGGCGTGACCTTGTAGAGAGGAAAGAGAGATGGAGAAATGAATTAGGTTAAGGGAAAAGGTGTCCAACACTTCACTTATATATTTTCCAAAAATACTAAAGCATTTACCATTTATTTTTATGCTTTTTAAAAACAATAAAACAAATGTAATTACTTTATTTAATTCTTTTACCCTTGGTAAAAGGTGAAAAGGAAAAGCATTTCACTTTTCCAAAAAGTTAAAATCTTTTCCCCCCAAAATTTCCCTCCAAATCTTAAAGGTCAAAGTCAAAGAGTCAAAGTTACTTTTCCAAAAGGTGATTTGACTTTTATGACTTGCGATGTGATTTGCGATGCGACTTGCGGCACGTGATTCAAAATCGACGTAACTTCGCAAATACATTCTGAGCTCGGTTTCGATAATTCTAAATTAACGATTTTCTCGATGCCTCGTTAATAAATCCAATTTACTAATCACGTCGCTCGAGAATTAATTCTAAATTAATTCAAGTGCCCGAATTAAAATCTAATTTCAATTCCTAATCGAAATCCAATTTCGTTTAATATATCAAATATATTATTTATCGATTAATTCCAAATTAATCGTTCTCTCTCTTTAAATAGATATTTTATCCCAGATAAGATATCTCCGCAATTAATCCCAGATTAGTTTTCTCTCTCTTCTAATTAATCCCAAATTAATATATAATGTGAGTCAGTCATCGGTGTATCATCGGGAAGCGACCCATGAGATCTCCGGATATGTTGGCAGTAAATTTGGTCGTCAGACTATCCGAACACGTAAGTACCAAGTATTACGTTTTACCGATTTACAAGACAAGGTTGGTCTCTAGCAAAGTGCCATGCCTACCCAATTCTCCGGAAATATCCTTACAGGAATATGTGATCTATATCAGGCGTAGTATACTTAGTATCGCGTATATCGATCCAGTATCGGATGATCACGTGCTAGGCCTGGGGCTGGATATGTGTCTGCCCTGTACGAAATACATGTCGGATGTCTGGAAACTAGTCTCTATAATCGGATATACATGACTGAGTCATAATATCCCGATAGCCACGCAGCATATAAGAGCACTAATACCGTATCCTGCGTGACCATCATCTCCATATGACTGGAGTGATACTTCCGTCTTGACATCACACCCAATATACTACGATTCTCAATATACCCAGCATTGGCGTACACAGAACCTGTTAAAGCCCTGGACGACCTCAACTAAAGTATATTGATTGTCGCAAGTATTAGCGGTGCAAGTCTCAGGTTAAGACCAAATACACCTACCCTGATTGCAGACTCCCACAGACACAAAGTCATACACCCTTAAACATGCATTCTAAATACATAATAAAGCGCATATGAAAATAAACAATAATGATATGCGGATGGATACTTAACACTTTGATCCTAGATCAAATCTCTCTTTAACTCTCATGCTAGCACTAGTATCACTTCTACCCGTTACACTACACTTCTAAAGAAACCTCATATACATTGAGGGGAATATGTGAGAAGAGAATACAAATAGAAAAGAGGTGATAAGGCTGGACACGCAGGTCCAATTTAATAAATCAAATTTATTACAACAATTTCCAAAATTGCCCACACCCGACTATATCCATCCGATATACACTATTCATTCATCACAACCAAGTATTCACACAAGCATGTTATCAATCAATCTAATCAAATTAATTAATCTGATAATTAGTGATCATCCAATGTTCGAACAACGATTTGATTTTGATCGAGTCAAACTCGTTTTGCGAATAAGTACTCAAAGTACGAATTCTCGAATTAAGTTAAACTACGTCATTAAATCCAATTTAATATGCATTCAATTCTAATTCGTTATTTAATTACAAATTAAATATTACACTTTAATAATAAACCTTTTACGACTTAAATTCTAAATTTAATCGCAACGCGTCTCAAAGACCGATTAACGTCTAACGTCAATTCAATTATAGTCCAATGGGCTTTTAATTGATTTCTGAAGGCGTGGACTTTTGGTCAACTCGGGTCAAACCGAATAACCAAAATCCAATCCGGGATTTACCCCATAAGCCCATAAATCAATCTTGGCCCATTAGGCCCAATTAAACTTTAAAGTTCATTAAATCGCATTTGGGCTTTATGGAAGCGGTTTTGGGCCTAATTGGATCCAATCCAATTTGCCTAAACCTAACTTTGTACAACAAAGCCCAATGACAACTTTAAAAGCCCAAATCCAATTTTAAGGCCCAATTAATTAAATACAAAAATCTAATTTCACATTCAATTAACCTAAAGTGTATTACATGATTAATTACCCAAATTAACATTTCCAAAATATTAATTTATACAATTAATCATGCACAATTTCATTATCACATGCCCACACATTTAATGAAAAATCAAACCCATTTTCATGCTTCAAAGTCTTGGCAATTTGGGGATTTTATGTCCGATTCAAATTCAATCCAATCAATTACACAATCGACATTAAATCATATACCCAAATGATTTCCAATTCATCTAATGAACAAAAAATCAAAATTCCAAGACAATTAGGGCTTATTAAATTCGGTCACCTTAAGCAAATTGGGGAAAAATGATCCAATCACATTTTCATGAAATTGATCCAATCAATCTTCAATTCAACCATATTTAAGCATATTTAATCATCCAATTTCATAAAATCATGCTCAAATTCAAAATATCCAATTTATCATTTTAGGCCAACATTAATATTTGGGGAAAAATGTTTCAAACATTAATTCATGAAATTGATCTAATCAATATTCAATTAAACAAGTATTAAGCATACTTAAACATCCAATTTATTCAAATCATGCTCAAATATAAAATACCCAAATTTTAAGCCCTAAACTTTCATGCTTGAACCTAGGCTCTTGATGCCATTTTTGGTTTTATTCTAGGTCCCAAGATCATCAAACAAGCATGAAGATGTGTGAAATACATATCAAAGAAGTTGCGGAATACTTACATTGATCGGTTGAGACGAAACGACGAACAAAACTTCAAAAAAAGATCACTGGTTTAGGCGTCCACTGCAGCAGATTTTTGTCCAAGAATTTCAGTTTTGAGCTGAGATTTGAGCCTCGAATTTACGTCAAACGATTCCCGGCTCGTGGGTGAGTTTCCCTAACACCTTCGTATTCCTCTTAGGAGTGTGCTAGCACTTGGATTTTGCCACAAAACCCTCAAAAATGCATCACCATTTTCGGCCAACCAAGGGCAGTTTTCTGCCTTGGGCGTGACCTTGTAGAGAGGAAAGAGAGATGGAGAAATGAATTAGGTTAAGGGAAAAGGTGTCCAACACTTCACTTATATATTTTCCAAAAATACTAAAGCATTTACCATTTATTTTTATGCTTTTTAAAAACAATAAAACAAATGTAATTACATTATTTAATTTTTTACCCTTGGTAAAAGGTGAAAAGGAAAAGCATTTCACTTTTCCAAAAAGTTAAAATCTTTCCCCCCCAAAATTTCCCTCCAAATCTTAAAGGTCAAAGTCAAAGAGTCAAAGTTACTTTTCCAAAAGGTGATTTGACTTTTATGACTTGCGATGTGATTTGCGATGTGACTTGCGGCACGTGATTCAAAATCGACGTAACTTCACAAACACATTCCGAGCTCGGTTTCGATAATTCTAAATTAACGATTTTCTCGATGCCTCGTTAATAAATCTAATTTACTAATCACGTCGCTCGAGAATTAATTCTAAATTAATTCAAGTGCCCGAATTAAAATCTAATTTCAATTCCTAATCGAAATCCAATTTCGTTTAATATATCAAATATATTATTTATCGATTAATTCCAAATTAATCGTTCTCTCTCTTTAAATCGATATTTTATCCTAGATAAGATATCTCCGCAATTAATCCCAGATTAATTTTCTCTCTCTTCTAATTAATCCTAGATTAATATATAATGTGAGTCATACGTCATCGGTGTATCATCGGGAAGCGACCCATGAGATCTCCGGATATGTTGGCAGTAAATTTGGTCGTCGGACTATCCGAACACGTAAGTACCAAGTATTACGTTTTACCGATTTACAAGACAAGGTTGGCCTCTAGTAAAGTGCCATGCCTACCCAATTCTCCGGAAATATCCTTACAGGAATATGTGATCTATATCAGGCGTAGTATACGTAGTATCGCGTATATCGATCCAGTATCGGATGATACGTGCTAGTCCTGGGGCTGGATATGTGTCTGCCCCGTACGAAGCACATGTCGGATGTCTGGTAACTAGTCTCTATAATCGGATATACATGACCGAGTCATAATATCCCGATAGCCGCGCAGCATATAAGAGCACTAATATCGTATCCTACGTGACCATCATCTCCATATGACTGTAGTGACACTTCCGTCTTGACATCACACCCAATATACTACGATTCTCAATATACCCAGCATTGGCGTATACAGAACCTGTTAAAGCCCTGAACGACCTCAACTAAAGTATATTGATTGTCGCAAGTATTAGCGGTGCAAGTCTCAGGTTAAGACCAAATACACCTACCCTGATTGCAGACTCCCACAGACACAAAGTCATACTACCAATGGGATTCTGCGGTGGTCTAATCCAAAGCGAAGTGTTTCCCCTATTACACTTGCCTGAGTATCTTGTACCCAGATATACGAGAACTATGCCGTTATGTCTCACATAACACGCACAAGTGTAATACTACTCTTTTACGCATCTATCGATGTCCAATCTCGACAATGCTCTGACTAGGGATGTTTAATGATTTATCCTTCGTTGATTGATACTGTCTTATATCATTTTCAATCTAGGAAAAAATCATAAGGACCTCTTATCATTTATATATCTAAGGTGATCTAATCACAAATGATAAGAGTGCAATCTCCTTTGTCACATAGTTAATTTGTACAACAACACTATGATCTGTACAAATAGTCACGCTATGGGTCATAACTGTCCCACACAAAAAGTATACCGAGATCTTACGCGGATGTACTAAATAAACAAATCTTTAAAATAATTGAATTAAAATTGACTTCTAAAAATCAAAATAATTGTGTACGAGTTCTCTAATTGCGTGAACTAGATAAACAATTAAATTCTAAGAAAATGATATAAAGACAAGTAAATAAGAATTGAAAGTTGAAAATATATGTGATGATTGACCGCTCATCTATCTTGTATTTTATGTGTTATTTTGAGCATTTTGAGCATTTTGATGTGTTTTGAGTATGTTTTGTAGGTCCGGATCAAAATAAGTCCAAGTCGGACTTATCATGCGAAAAATCAATAAAATTGGAGCGAAAACAGGAAGTCTTCCAAACCCTACAGGGCTCATCGTGACGTATCTCTATGCATCTCGAGGCGGCCTAATATATTTTCGACACATATCCTAAAATTTATTACACGTCGCAATGCAACCTTGATTCCTGATGTGAGAAGAATTCCAATTTCTTAAAAATGAAAGCTCTCAGCAACCTCAATATAAGAACATGTTCACCTTAAACCCTAAAAAAGAGACTTTTGGAGACCGAAAAAGCTGAGGAAAACACACAGAACAAGGCAAGAATCAAAATTTCAATCCGAATTGGAGATTGAAGTCGAAGATCGCAATAAGATTTCTTTCTTCCTTTTCTTTCCTAATTTTATGTTTATGAATTATTGCTTTGTAATAATGGATTATATGAGTTTAATGACAATCATGAGTAACTAATCCATTTATTTAGGATTGTAATGGATTTTAAGCAAATAATATAATCTAAATTGTTTCTTATTTTTTGGGTTGTTATACAATTATTTATTATTCTTCATTCTTAATGTGTTTTATTATCTAGTCAATGATAAAATAGATGTGATTAACCCCTAGGAACTTGAAAATATATTCAAGATTTAAGGATTCAATAGATATTGTTGATGTTGGTTTTTCGAATTCATGCGCAGCGAAAATCGTGTTGGGTAACAGAAAAAATTTAATTTTACATGAACAATCAAAATCAGATCCATATTTTCTAGTATACTAATAATATAAATATTTAGAACTCAAGTAAGAAATATACCTGCAAATCTGGATATCTTTGTAAATCGATTCTTTGAACCACGAACTTCCTCGTCTAATCTTATCACCTCAAACGACACGTGTGGTTGTAAAAATAAATGCGAAGAATGTTGGACAGTTATGACCCATAGCCTCACTGTTTGTAAAAGACATTGTGTTTTTGTACGAAATTAACTATGTAGTAATGAAATTGTCTTTTACCGTTTTGTATTTATTTACTTTGATATACAAATGGTAGAAGTCCTTTTGATTAGTTCCGGATTGAGATGATATGAGACAATATCAATCCATAAAAGTTTAATCATTAAATATCCCTAGTCGTAGTATTATCGAGATTGGACATCGATAATACGGAATAAACTAGTATTGCACTTGTGCACGTTGCGAGGGCATAACGACATAGTTCTCATATGTTTAAGTATAAGATACTTATGTAAGTGCGATAGGAGGTTGTGTTTTACCGATGGTACGGAAAACAGCTTCGCTCTGGATAGACCCCGCGGAATCCCATTGGTAGTATGCATATGTGTCTATAGGAGTCCACTTCAGGGTAGGTGTATTTGGTCTTAACCTAGGACTTGCATTGCTAGTACTTGCGACAATCGGTAAACTTTGGTTTTGGTCGTCTAGGGCTTTAACAGGTTCTGTGTAAGCCTCTTCTGGGTTGATTGAGAATTGTAGTGTATTGGATGTGATGTCAAGACGGAAGTATCACTTCAGACATATGAAGATGATGATCACGCAGGGATTCAGAACAGGTTCTCTATTGTATTGCAACCATCGGGATAATATGGCAATGTCATGATTATCCGATTCAAATAGACTAATTGTTTGATATCCGATATATGCTTCGTACGGGGCAGACACTATTCCAGCCCCAGGCCTTGCACGTGACATCCGATACTGGATCGCAATACGCAATACTACGGTATACTACGCCTGTTATAAATTGTTTATTCCATTAAGAATATTTCTGGAGAATTGGGTAGGCATGACGCTTTGCTAGAAGCCAACCTTATCTCGTAAATCGGTAAAAATATAGTACGAGGTATGTACATGTTTTGATAGTCCAACGATCGTATTTACTGCCAACATTTCTAGGGATCTCTTGGGTCGCTTCCCGAAGATTCACCGATGACATATGATTCGAATTTAATTAATCTGGGATTAATTACGGAGAGACTTTTTCTTGGATAAAGTACTATTTGAAAAGAGAGAAAGATTAATTTGGAATTAATCGATAAAATAATATATTCGATATATTGAACGAAATTAGATTTTGACGCGAAATTAAAATTAGATTTTAATTCGGGCAAACGAGTTAATTTAGAATTAATTCGATAGCGACATGAATAATAATTTTACTAGGCATAATTATTTAATTAAATTCGATTTAATTACGTCGCGACGAAAGTTCGTTAATTCAGAATTAGCGAACCCGAGCCCGGGAGTGTTTGCGGGCCCACTCTGATTTCGAATCAAGTGGGGCCCATATGTCACATCACATGTCACATCACTTGTCACTTTAAAGTTGCTTTGAGTGATGGGTTTAGGTAAAGACATGGTGATAAATTATTTTACACACAAGTTGACTTGATGGCATGGTTGACATATAGCAACTTTGGTATATGATTATTTTAATTTTTGAAATTAAAATACAAGTTAACAAAATCAATCACTCTCTCTCTCATTCAACCATTCACGCCCATTTGGTAAAACAAAGACTCTCCAATTTTCTTCTTTGCCGTGAGGGCTAAAGAGAGAAAGGAAGATTTGTTGCAAATCATCCAAGGCTAGCACCTTCAAGGAATCATCAAGAGGTGATAGGGAAACCTATTCAAGAGCTTGAAAACTAAAAGAAAAGCTTGGAGCTTCCATTTCCACCTTGGCCGAATACTAGAAGCTCTTAGAGGAGTTCATTTTGTTGTTTGACGCATCCAAAATCTGTTCAATATAAGTGTGTTTCCGCCACTCTTTTTTACTATTCATTCATGATTTTATGCTTAGTTGATCTTGGGAATAATCCAAGAAACCTAACAATGGTATCTATGAGCCAAAATGAGCATGAAATGAATATAGGTAAAAATTTGGGTAAAATCAATGTGAGCATGATTTGATAAAATTGATTGATTGAGTATGCTTAAATATTGATATTATGAGGTTGTATTGGATCAATTTCATGAAATATTGATTGGATCAAATTTTAGCCCAAACATAGGCTTGGCCGAATGTATGCTTTACCCTAGGTTCATTGTAATTTTTGTTTTGATGATCATTGGATGACTTGAAACGATTGGAAATGTCGATTTGTAATTCGATCGGATTGAAAAATGAAAACGGACGAAAACCCTAATCATTATCGTGAACAAGTTAGCATGTAATGGACTTGATTTTTTTTTTTTGATTCAAAATGTTGGACATTAGTTGAACAATAGGATACATAATTAATTAGTTAAATTGTATTTTAGAAATATTGATTTAGTTAATTAATTGATGTAATACACTTAAGTTAATTGAATTATAAAATTTGGAATTTTAAAATTTGATTAATGGGCTTAATTTTGAATTGGGCTTGAAAATGTTATGTTTGGGCCTAAATCATTCCATGAAGTCCAAATGTAATAAATGGGCTTTAAAAGTTTAATTGGGTCTTATAGGCTAAAATTGTTTTCTTGGCAAATGAGAGTGATTCCTTAATTGGGCTTAGTAATTGGGTTTGACCCATATTGACCAAAGCCCATGCCTTATGAAATCAATTGAAAGCCCATCGGACTTTAATTAAACATACATTGGATGTTAATTGGGTTTTGAGACCCATTAAGATTAGATTTGGAATCTAAGTCATTAAAGCGCATTAAAAGGTGTAATTATTTAATTTGGAATTAAATAAATGAATTAGTATTGAATACGAATTAAATTAGATTTAACGAAGTAGTTCGACATAATTCAAGAATGCGTACTTTAAGTACCTATTCTCAAACGAGTTGGACTCGCGCAAAATCAAATCGTTGTTTGAACATTGGATGATCACATAATTAAAGACTAATTAATTGTATTAGATTGGTTGAATTTCATGCTATGAATGAATATATGGTTATGTTGAATGAATAGCGTATATCGGATGGATATTAGAAGAGAAAGGGCAATTTTAGAAATTATTATAAATTTGGAATTTATAAATTGGACCTGCGTGTCCAGCCTTATCTCTCATTATTTCTTTGTATTCTCTTCTCACCTAATTCCCCTCAATGTAATGAGGTTTCTATTATTGTATTATGTAATTGGGTAGAAGTAGAATAGTGCTAGCCGGGGAGAGGAAATGAAGTGATTTATTCTAGGAACAAGCTGTTAAATATCCATCCGCATATTGTTATTAATTTACTTTTTATGATGTTTTAGAAGCATGCTTAAGGGTGTATGATGAGACCTTAATAAAGATAATAAATTGGTTCCCAATTTACGCGAAAAACCCTCAAATCATATTAAGCGTTTTTCCTTCCGTTCATTGATTCTTACTCAAGATTCAAAATTGGCATTGGTTTGTTGGCCAAAGTCAAGACCTTTGTCAATTACGGATGTGTTTGAATCATGAGAGTTTTGTTCCAAATCGGCGTCTTGTCCAAGTTGTGATTTGTTGGCCAAAGTCAAGATCACTTCTTGTCCATCGACATTGATTACGAAGCTTTCCAGGTCAATGAGTCCCGCTTAACTGGAATCATTAAGCTTGTTGTGCCAAAGCCAAGGCTTAGTTGATTCAGAGGAAAAAGGTTAGGCAAATATATTGGATATATTGGCATATGTATTGTATATATGTTTCGGATTTGGATGTCCACCTACCGGATCTAGGAATTGGATGAGATCCAATTGATCTTCGAGATCTACCGAGTTAAATATCATACAGCTTGTTGGCCAAAGTCAAGGTTGTGTGTTATTTAATGGGATCCTAGCCCACTAGGAAACTAGGTTTCCCGAGTACTCGATAGAGGGTTAGAGGCTCGCCGAAAAATAATGGGAGGCTAGTATTGAATTTACAATTTCATTCAGATACTTAGCTTTACGCGCTTTCAAATTATTTCGTCAAAATTATTTTATTAGTTGGACTAATATAATATTAATTTTCTTGTAACAGTTAGACTGTACCCTATATCGTTGATTAGATAGTTGGACTATCGTAATCGAGATGACAGGAAAGGGAAATGTCCGAGACATTATCATGGGCGAAAATGTCTTCAAGGGCACGAACTTTTCCGATTGGGAAATGAATCTGAGGATAGTACTTGGAGCCGAGAGGCTGCTATTTACTATACAGACACCTCTTGGGCCTAAGCCCAAACCTGATCAGTTACTTGAGCTGAAGCTTTGGAAGACTCACATCGATGATAAAGATACTGCTCAGTTTATTTTGCTTGCTTCTATGACTCAGCATTTTCGTCGACAGAACAAAGACTTGGATCCCTATAACATATTGGCAAGGTTGCACGATCTTCACCGTTCTAACAAAAGAATGCAAAGATATGAGTTGCAAAAGAAGCTCTTCCATTCATTTATGTCAGAAGGCATGTTAGTTGAGTCCCATGTGGCACAGATGATTGCTGACATAGATGAACTAGCTCAGATGGGGATAGCCTTAGAGGCTGAGACTACTATCGATTTGATCTTACAGTCTCTCCCCGACATCTGGAGACAGTTCATCATAAACTATAACCTGATGAACACAGATGATACTCTTGGAGAGTTGTTGTCAATTCTCAAGGAAGCTGAGAAGGAGCTGCTTAAAGGCAATAAGCGCGAGGCACACTTTGCGTCGACATCTCAGACACCGAGGGTTGGGCCCAAGGCGACTGGAGGTGTGAAGAAGAAAAAGCATAAGAGAAAGGGAAAGGCCAAATCGTCAAAGGCTTCTGGGAAGCAAAAGGATAAATCTCAGGATGTATGCCACCAGTGCGGCAAGCGGGGTCACTGAAAGCGTGACTGCCGCGAGTACAAGGCGCTCCAGAAGGAGATTAAAGCGGGCAAGGCACCGGCTATAGATATGTTTGTTATTGAAATAAACATGACTACTTCTAGTTTTAAAAATTGGATTTTTGATTCTTGTTGTAGTACTCACATATGTACTGATGTGCAGGATCTGCGGATTAGCAGGAGACTGACCTCAGGGGAGATTGATCTACGCGTCGGAAATAAGGCACCAGTCGCCGTTTTGGCCATTGAAACTTTTGTTTTGGAATTACCTGTTGGTTTAAATCTAGGTCCCAAGATCATCAAACAAGCATGAAATATGTGTGAAAACAAATCAAAGAAGTTGCGGAATACTTACATTGATCGGTTGAGATGATTTGAAGATGAATAAAATCAAAATTTTCCCTTCAAAGTGACGCCCAAACACTGCAGTTCACAGCCCACTGTTTCAATTTTAATCCAAGGATTTGAGCTCCGAATCTTCATCGAACGATTCCCGGCTCATGGGTGAGTTTCCCTAACACCTTCGTATGCTTCTTAAGTGTGCTAGCACCTTGAGTTTTGCCACAAAACCCCATTAATCTCTTCCCATTGCTCACGGTTTTGAGCAAACCAGAAACTGAAAAATACCCCAAGGGCGTGAGGAAGAAAGAAAAAATAGAAGAGAGAGAGAGTTGTGTTAATTGATACAAATGTGTAAATCATTTAATATATATATTTTTCAAAATAAATAAAATGATTTACCATTTAATTGAACTTTCAAAAAGTCAAATTAATCAATTTTAAAACACTTTGATTGTTCCACACTCAAGCATAAAAAATCCATCAAGTCATATCAACTTTAATAAAGTGACATGTTGTCAAGTCACATCACTCAAAGTGACAAGTGATTTGACGCTTGATGCGACTAATGATTTGACGCTTGATTTGACTTGTGTGCCGTACTCGAATTCGAAATGCGAATGCGCTCGCAAATAATCTCGGGCTCGTGTTCGTTAATTCCAAATTAACGATTTATCCGTCGCGTCGTAATTAAATGATTACGCCTAGTGAATTCACTATTCACGTCGCTAACGAATTAATTCTAAATTAATTCGTTCGCCTGAATTAAAATCTAATTTCAATTCCGCGTCGAAATCTAATTTCGTTTAATATATCGAATATATTAACTTTACCGATTAATTCCAAATTAATCGTTTTCTCTCTTTAGACGATATTTTATCCCAGATAAAATATCTCCGTAATTAATCCCAGATTAATTTTCTCTCTCATGGAATTAATCCCAGATTAATTAAAGTGCGAGTCATACATCATTGGTGAATTATTGGGAAGCGACCCATGAGATCCCCAGATATGTTGGTAGTAAATACGGTCGTCGGACTATCTGAACACGTACGTACCAAGTACTACATTTTACCGATTCACAAGACAATGTTGGCTTCTAGCAAAGCGCCATGCCTACCCAATTCTCCGGAAATATCCTTACAGGAATATATGATCTATTTCAGGCGTAGTATACATCATATAGTGCATATCGGTCCAGCATCGGATGGTCACGTGCTAGGTCTGGGGCTGGAGTTGTGTCTGCCCGGTACGAAGCACATGTCGGATGTCTGGTAACTAGTCTCTATAATCGGATATACATGACATAGTCATAATATCCCGATGGCCGTACAGCACTTAAGAGTACTAATACCGTATCCTGCGTGACATCATCTCCATTATGACTGGAGTGATACTTCCGTCTTGACATCACACCCAATACTCTACGATTCTCAATATACCCAGTATCGGCGTACACAGAACCAGTTAAAGCCTTGGACGACCTCAACCAAAGTATATTGATTGTCGTAAGCATTAGCGGTGCAAGTCTCAGGTTAAGACCAAATACACCTACCCTGATGTCGGACTCCCATAGACACATAGTCAAACTACCAATGGGATTCTGAGGGGGTCTATCCAGAGTGAAGCTATTTTCCGTTCCATCGGTGAAACACAACCTCCTACCGCACTTGCATAAGTATCCAATACTTAAATATATGAGAACTATGTCGTTGTGCCCTCACAACGCGCACAAGTGCGATAATAGTCTTTTACGCATTACCGATGTCCAATCTCGATAATACTCTGACTAGGGATATTTAATGATTTATCCTTCGTTGATTGATACTGTCTCATATCATTCTTAATCAAGGAACAAATCATAAGGACCTCTCATCATTTATATATCTAGGTGATCTAATCACAAATGATAAGAGTGCAATCTCCTTTGTCACATAGTTAATTTGTACAACAACACCATGATCTGTACAAATAGTGACGCTATGGGTCATAACTGTCCAACAATCTCCCACTTGGCCTATAGCCAGTCACTCGAGTGTCTAACACCCGAACTATGTACTGTTGGCTCAAATTACTGAGAAAAGCTTTCGTCAGCGGATTTGTATGATTATCGTCTGTTGCGATTTATACGACCATCACATCGCCACGATGTATGATCCGAACGAATCAGATGAATAGTCGAAGTATGTATCTGGATCTTTGATGAGACCATTAATTCTTTAGCCTGCGCTGACGCATGGCTCAGCTGCTAACAGAACTATATATAATCTAATTAGATTTATTATTGACCTAGATGGCTTCTATTGCTGCCTCAGCTGCTGAAATTAATCCGCATTTGTTGTTTATTTGGTAACAGTATCTTGCTTGGAAGATTTCCAGCTCACTGTACCGTTATTCAAACTGTATAGTACCGTTGCGACTTTCAGTCGTTTTATCGGTTTGGAAACTTGCAGTAGTGATACCAGTCACTTCAAGTTCTTCTTTTCCACAGATTAAGACAACATCCTTAGATCTCTAAGATTCTAACGGATGTTCTTAACATCAATCCAGTGACTATCACTTGGATTGGCCTGATTGTGAATCCATATGCTCAAAACGTATGAGACACCAGGTCACGTACATTTTTCAATGTACGAGTTCTCGCAGAGTTTTAACAACTTAATCTATCCCAGTAGATCTTTATTCCTAGAATAACGGTTGTTACTCCCAAGAATTCTACGGAGAATTTTCTCGAAAGCCAAGCTTTCACCGACTGTTTTATGGAAATATCATTTCCAAGAAATGACATATATGTTATCATTATTTTATGCAGGACATTCATGTCAATGCACTCCCACTAACCTCCTTATATACACAAGAATTATTTTCATTTTGAATTCAATCATACACCATTATGATTACATCAAAACGTTAGTTCCAAGAACCTAATGCTTGCTTCAATCTAAACATGGATCGAATAACCTGCAAACCTTGTTTGCTGGTTTTAGTACGACAAAATCGTCAGGATGTTTTAAACATCCTCCAAAAGGTTTCCGTTTAAGGAAAGCGATTTTGATCTTTAACTGACACATTTCATAAATGAAACGTGCAGCTTCAGCAAGCATTATGCAAATGGATTTACCGTGGCAACAGGTAAAAGGTTGAACCGTAATCAACACAATGTTGATAACGATACCTTTCCGCTACAAGCCTAGCTTTGTACGTTGGTATGTTGCCTTCCATATATGTCTTCCTTGAAGACTTATACAGTACCTATAGGCACAATGCCTTATGGTACATCAACTAGTTATTAACATAGTTGTTTTACATGGAATCCATTTCAGACTCATTCACTTTGCCATAAAAGGGAGCCGATACCTTGTATCACTTCCTCATATATAGTCGGTTGGTATACCTTAACAAGATTAACATCTTTATGAGGTGAGATCAAAAACCCATACCCCAGATTATTTTCTGATTCTCTCCGATCTACACGGTTCTTGTGTATACGAAGATTAATGGTGTAGTTTCATCCTTGATGAACTATTTGTGTTCCATTAAGGATTTAATGGCTGAAACAGTATTACTCCGATTTTCATCGAGTTATACCATCCTCCCACTTACCACTGCATATCGGTAATCCTCTAAGGAAGACCGTATGGCGAGCAACAATCACAATTGTTCTCTAGTGAGATGTAGTAGTACTATGTATGGTTTTCCCTAGGATATATATATATTTTTGGCACATATCCGATTTGGGTTCTAGTTTGATATCATCCAAACGTAAGCCCGGCATTCCCAAATATTTCGGAGTGTGAAACCCTGTTTCCTTCCGGTTCATATCCAATATGAAGTCTGTCAAACAGAATTTACATGGAACCTTATTCAAAATAAGTTTTGCACTGTTTATGCTTATCTTTGAAGGAAAAGGTAGCTCAGAGCGACTCATGATTAACCTTATCATGTCCAACAAAATTCGGTTTCTCCGTACGGACACACCGTCAAACTGACGTGTTCTAGGAGGAGTCCTCATTGAAAGAATGTTATACTCTTTCAAGTATTTATGAAACTTATTGCTTAAGTATTTTCATTACGGTCCTACCGTGACGGTTTAACACTTTAGCAGATCTGTTTGTCTATTTCGTGTCGAAACTCTAAAAGTTTCCGATTTGTGTTCTTTAAAAGAAACACATAATCATAACGTGATGCCACATCCGTTAAGGTCACGAAACATTCATATCCATCTCTAGCCTAGCTAGATATGGGCCTACTTACTTCACTATGAATAGGGCTAACAGATCGGTGGCACTTACACTATTACCAAGTAAATAGTATTTTAGGTACTTTACCTAGATTCGTAGACTTTATTTGAATAATCAAATCAGTCCTAGTACCCACTCTTCAAAAGTGTGGATATACGACTCTTGTTTAATTGTGTCCCAGACAACAATGCCACAAATAAGTCTCTTTTTGATCAAATCAGTATGAGCTATTAGTTTGCCATATTATATGTTCGAGATTTTATTTATATTCAAAATATAAATACTGTTATTAACATCTAATGTGTTTATCTCAATGTCATCTTTATATAATGAAACACTTTAGTGTTTTAGAATATAAAGATTTATCCACAATGGATTAAACACTGATATAGAGATAATGTTTCTAGTCTAACTAGTTACATTATAACAGTTTCCTAATTTAAGTACATACCCGAAGGTAGTTCCTAAATTTAGGTATCTATGGTCGAAACAGCGACTTTCGTCCCGTTTCCGATTTATAGATTAACCTCACCTTGAAGTCAGTATCCTGCTCACAGCAGATTCTGAACATCAATACATATATTTTATGTACCATACTAAGTATTTTAAAATCCAATTTTCATACTAGTAATGGACATAATTTTGACAAACATCCTTAAAGTCAGAGCCTTGTCATTTCTTTAATTCCTTCGTGTCTGCCATATCCAAACGACAGTCACTTTGGGATATGTCCTTTATCTTCCAGAAGATCATAATGATTTTGCCTTTACCATTTTTCAATATTTCAGAAGTTTTTGGCCAAGCCTTGGATTTCTAGAATATTGACGTAAAGTGTGCCTTGCTCTACTTATCTAATTGCAAAGTTTGACTTTATCTCCTTGAGATTAGTCATTAATTCTCCAAGAATTATTAATTGCAAATATAATACTTCTTAAATCTAAACATAGATTTATTACAAGTATATTGAATTAAGCACTAAAGTCATCATCACATAAATCTTCCAAAGATTATGCTCTACTATTTGCTTAATTCTGGGCTAAGGCATAATAGGTTATTTTATCAATAAAGTAACTTATTTCCAAGACCATCCTGAAATTTAATTCCCAATTTGAAAATTTAAACCATTTAAATATTGTAATCCAAGATTATATTTAAATGTCCAATCTTTCAATGTTTCTTGATTTTAATAGTCCAACTATTTAATCAATTATTTCAGGTACTATTTATCATAATGATTACAATAATACAATTATTTAATCAACTATAATATTAATTCAATTATATTGATTACTATAATCCAATTATAAAATCAACTATTTATTGAATTTATTTGAATATAGCCTAACTATATTAATTAAAACAACATTAATATTAGTCCAACTAATACTTTTAATTATTTGACGAGTGATATTTGTTTGAGCGCATATGGCAAGTATTTGAACGAATATTGCAAATTCAATTCTTGCCTCCCACTATTTTTCGGCGAGCCTCTAACCCTCTGTCGAGTACTCGGGAAACCGTGTTTCCTAGTGGGCTAGGATTCCGTTAAATGTCACACAATCTTGACTTTGGCTAACAAATTGTTTGATAATTAACTAGGTAGATCTCTAAGATCAATTGGATCCAATCCAATTCCTAGGTCCGGTAGGTGGACATCCAAGTCCGAAACATATATCCCATATATGCCTACATATCCAATACGTACCCTAACCTTTTTCCTCTGAATCAACTAGGCCTTGGCTTTGGCACAACAAACCTAATGATCCCAGTCAAGCGCGACCCATTGACCATGGAAAGCTTCGTAATCAATGTCGAGTGACAAGAAGTGGTCTTGACTTTGGCCAACAAACCACAACTTGGACAAGACACCGATATGGAACAAAGCTTTCGTGATTCAAACACATCTTTGACGGACAAAGGGCTTGACTTTGGCCAACAACCCAATGGCAATCTCGGATCTTGAGTAAGAATCACTCAATGGAAGGAAAAACGCATGATATTTGATGAGGGTTTTTCGCGTGCAAATTGGCTACCAATTTATTATCTTTGTTAAGGTCTCATCATCATACACCCTTAAACATGCATTCTAAATACATAATAAAGCGCATATGAAAATAAATAATAATGATATACGGATGGATACTTAACACATTGATCCTAGATCAAATCTCTCCCTTTCTCTCTCAAGCTAGCACTTGTATTACTTCTACCCGTTACACTACACTTCTAAAGAAACCTCATTTTCTTTGAGGGGAATAGGTGAGAAGAGAATACAAATAGAATAGAGGTGATAAGGCTGGACACGCAGGTCCAATTTAATAAATCAAATTTATTACAATAATTTCCAAAATTGCCCCCACCCAACTAATATCCATCTGATATACATTATTCATTCATCACAACCATGTATTCACACAAGCATGTTATCAATCAATCTAATCAAATTAATCAATCTGATAATTAGTGATCATCCAATGTTCAAACAACGATTTGATTTTGTTCGAGTCAAACTCGTTTTGCGAATTAGTACTCAAAGTACGAATTCTCGAATTGAATTAAACTACGTCATTAAATCCAATTTAATATGCATTCAATTCTAATTCGTTATTTAATTCCAAATTAAATATTACACTTTAATAATAAACCTTTTACGACTAAATTCCAAATTTAATCGTAACGCATCTCAAAGACCGTTTAACGTCCAACGTTAATTCAATTAAAGTCTAATAGGCTTTTAATTGATTTCTTAAGGCGTCGACTTTTGGTCAACTCAGGTCAAACCGAATAACCAAAATCCAATCCGGGATTTACCGCATAAGCCCATAAATCAATCTTGGCCCATTAGGCCCAATTAAACTTTAAAGGTTCATTAAGTCATCGGCCGAACTGAATTTCAACCTATTCTTCAACAACTGAGCAGACGGAGTTTGGAATTTGAGCATTCATGAATCCAGATTGCAGACGAATCACCCCTGCTAGGCAAACTTTTCTGAGCTCGTGCACGATTAGCGGTGAGTATGGGGATTGGCACTTAAGATTTCTATCTGGAAGTGATGTTTGGTAGCTGTAGCAACTCTTAGCGAAGCCTTCCATTGGGCAGTAGCGCTTTGTTTTGGTTAGGAGGGGCCAAAGCTTAGTGAAGAAATCAATGGATTTGGTTGTAGGAGAGGTAGATCGCGTCATCATCACAAGCCGGTTAGTGTTTTGAGCACTCGAAAGCCTTATTCATCCACCAACACCAGATGTTTGGTGTTTGGTGATAGTGCTCGAGTTTTCAAGTTGATAAATGACTTCTTGGAGGTCTTATGCGTACTGGCTAGTCCGCTCGTCATCTTTCATCTACGCGTTGGCGACGTAGCATCCTTTAAATATATTCTGGCTGTGAACAGTAGCACAATCAAGTGGATGAGGGAGCCATGAGATGTGAAGAAATATAGTAGGGTTATTTTAAAGGAAAAATCTCGATTTTGTGTTTTTGCTTGATGTTCGAGGCTGGACCATACATCGTGTTTGCTCTCTGGAGGTTGTTTCTTATATTCTGCTTCCCTGGCAAGGTGGGCTGGACCTTTTCAGTGGCCAGTTTGCACTGACTTGGGCCAAATCTCATTACTGTCAGTGGGCCGAAATTGGACTTGGAGCCTTATCTCTTTCTGCATGCTGAATGCTCATGCAGGAGGGATGACTTCACTTGATTTGCTGGTGTGATTTAATAGGCAATGTGGGACTCATTGAAACGTTCATTGAAGGGCTTGTTTATTGGGCTAAATGGGCTGTTGGCTGAGAAAGTTGTGTGGGTTTTGATTGACGCTAGTGACCATAGTATGGGCTGAAGGATCACGATGTGGTTGGGCTTGCGCTTCCAATAACGTGGTCTGTGGTTGCTGTTACATTGGGCCTATCTTGTGCCTATGTTGCAAGTGTCTGATGGATGGCGTTTATGGGCTGGATATTCGAATTTGTTTGGTCTATTTTCGGCTGCCTGAATCACCTTTCATTTTGGAAGTGGTTTAGCTTGGATATTAGGTGGTTTTGGGCTTGTTTAGTGGGCTTACTGACCACAAGAATTACTGAGCTCTATCTTACAACGATTCGCGAAACAAGTACCGGTTCCGGGGTGATGTAGCAACTCTGATTAGTCCCAGATATAAACAGTAGCGTATTGAGAGATACAAAGAAACATGTCCGCGAACTATTTTGGGTAAAATCTCGTCAAGGTGTCAGACACATGTTTTAGTCTCGTTTGGGGTTTGAGTTTCAAGAAGATATTGTTTTGGAGGGGTCTTGTACGAATTTTTGGTCCAGTGGGTGTCGAGGCTGCTTGGATCTCTTGGTAGAGTTGGATGGATGTCGTAGTAACTCTTTTGAAGTCCTTCATTGATTCTTTTCTAGCTATGGAGGGGGCCGAAAGTGATGGAAAATGGTTGAGTCTTCATATGGAGGTTGATCGCGCCATCTGTAAAGCTTGACTAGATTTTTAGGCATTGTCTAATGGCGCCCTTCATCGTCAAGCTTCACATTGGTGAAGTAGCATCCTTTCGTTAGTCCATGGCCGTGAACAGTAGCATATCTAATGGATTGGGCACCCATGGGATATGAAGAAACATGGCATGACTATGACAAGGGAAAAATCTCGACCATATGTGTTGGTTGACGTATGAGGCTGGATCTTAAGGGTTATTTGGTTCCCCGAGATAACTTTTCTTAAATCATGGATTGGTGGTAAAGATGAGCTGGTCAGTTTGTCTTCTCAACATTTGGGCTACGGGTAATTTTTTTGGAGTTTGCTTTGGTTTGGGTGAAGATAGGCCTGGTTGCGTATAAGCAAGTTCTGTTCATGTGGTCTAGATTGGGCCAACTATTAGTTTCTTCATGATGGGCTCTATTTTGGGCTCGGTGGGCTTGTCTTTAATTGATGAAGGCAAAGCAGATTTTGGTGGCATGTTGTTCATTCATCTAAGATGCATGTTCTCTGGATTTTATGATGTGTGCATTTTCGTGGGCTGGGCTTGCACACGTGGTTATGATCATGAGCGTGTAGGCCTGAGCATGTGCATGACCGGGACATTTGTTGTCAGAATACAGTGACCTGTTTTCATTATTCGGCTGGTCATGCATGTCATTCGGCAACTTTGTTTACTGAAATGTTGGGCCACTTTGCTTTGTTCATCTCGGCTGCTATGGGGGACAAGTTGACGTGGAAGACTGGGCTCATTTTTTTGGGCTTAAAAATCTTGCAAATCAAGCCTTACGCGTGCTGGGATGGAGGGCTTCGCTGGCTCCGGGTTGCGATCTTTGGGCTGCTTTTGTAGTTAAAATCAGCCCAATTCTCGCTATTGACATATTTGGCATGGCTTGTCTGGTAGCTTTTGCATGTGGGCTGCTATTTTGGTGGAACAAATGCATGATGGCTGCTATGAAATTTCGACTGAGCTGGGTTTGGACGTACGAATCTGGCCCGCTTTGGATTTTCGGCGCTGATTTGGATTGTTTCAAATAGGTTGATTTATGTGTTGGGCTTAGAATCTAAGTGCCTTGTTTCTTGCTTTCTCATCGATGCATTTTTTTTTGCGCCATGTATTTGGGCTGTGTCTTGTTACTTTGGCTCCTTGTTGCTTTATGCGCTTTGCTTTCCTGGGGGATGCCCCTTGTACAATTGTACTTAAAACAACTTTTGGAATATACTTGTAAACTTTTCCAAAAAAAAAAAAAGGTTCATTAAGTTGCATATGGGCTTAACGGAAGTGGTTTTGGGCCCAATTGGATCCAATCCAATTTGCCTAAATCCAACTTTGTACAACAAAGTCCAATAAGCCCATTTACAACTTTAAAAGCCCAAATCCAATTTTAAGGCCCAAATAATTAAATTACCAAATTCCAAATTTCCAATTTAATTAACCTAAAGTGTATATCATGATTAATCACCTAAATCAATATTTCCAAAACATTAAATTAGTCCAATAAATCATGCTTTTATCATCATCACATGTCCAACATACTTTGATGAAAAATCAAACCCATTTACATGCTTAAAGTGTCTCGGCCAAGGAGGGACTTTTTATCCGATTCGAATTCAATCCAATTAATTTCAAAATCGATATTAAGTACTTATCCCGAATGATTTCCAACACATCCAATGAATTAAAAAATCAAAATTCCAAGACATTCTAGGGCATATACCATTCTGCCAACATTAGGAATTGGGGATTTTTGTTCAATTCAAAATTTAATCCAATTCAATCTCAAATTAACATCATCCAACATCATTACAACTCATCCAATGAATCAAAATGAAAAATTCCAAGAATTCCAAAAAACCCTAAGATTCGGCCAACACTTCAATTTAGGGGAAATTTGTTCCAAACACAATTTCATGAAATTGATCCAATCAAACTTCAATTAAACATCATTTAAACATGCTCAATCAAACAATTTAACCAAATCATGCTCAAAATCAATTTACCCAATTTTAAGCCCTAAAATTTCATGCTTGAACCAAGGCTCTTGATGCCATTGTTGGTTTAAATCTAGGTCCCAAGATCATCAAACAAGCATGAAATATGTGTGAAAACAAATCAAAGAAGTTACGGAATACTTACATTGATCGGTTGAGACGATTTGAAGATGAATAAAATCAAATTTTTCCCTTCAAAGTGGCGCCCAAACACTGCAGTTCACAGCCCACTGTTTCAATTTTAATCCAAGGATTTGAGCTCCGAATCTTCATCGAACGATTCCTGGCTCATGGGTTAGTTTCCCTAACACCTTCGTATGCTTCTTAAGTGTGCTAGCACCTTGAGTTTTGCCACAAAACCCCATTAATCTCTTCCCATTGCTCACGGTTTTGAACAAACCAGAAACTGAAAAATGCCCCAAGGGCGTGAGGAAGAAAGAAAAAATAGGAGAGATAGAGAGTTGTGTTAATTGATACAAATGTGCAAATCATTTAATATATATATATTTCAAAATAAATAAAATGATTTACCATTTAATTTAACTTTCAAAAAGTCAAATTAATCAATTTTAAACACTTTGAGTGTTCCACACTCAAGCATCAAAAATCCATCAAGTCATATCAACTTTAATAAAGTGACATGTTGTCAAGTCACATACTCAAAGTGACAAGTGATTTGACGCTTGATGCGACTAATGATTTGACTTGCGTGCCGCACTCGAATTCGAAATGCGAATGCGCTCGCAAATAATCTTGTTATCCGTCGCGTCGTAATTAAATAATTACGCCTAGCGAATTCACTATTCACGTCGCTAACGAATTAATTCTAAATTAATTTGTTCGCCCGAAGTAAAATCCAATTTCAATTCCGCGTCGAAATCTAATTTCGTTTAATATATCGAATATATTAACTTTACCGATTAATTCCAAATTAATCATTTTCTCTCTTTAGATGATATTTTATCCCAGATAAAATATCTCCGTAATTAATCCCAGATTAATTTTCTCTCTCATGGAATTAATCCCAGATTAATTAAAGTGCGAGTCATACATCATTGGTGAATTATTGGAAAGCGACCCATGAGATCCCCAGATATGTTGGCAGTAAATACGGTCGTCGGACTATCCGAACACGTACGTACCAAGTACTACATTTTACCGATTCACAAGACAAGGTTGGCTTCTAGCAAAGCGCCATGCCTACCCAATTCTCCGGAAATATCCTTACAGGAATATGTGATCTATATCAGGCGTAGTATACATCGTATAGTGCATATCGGTCCAACATCGAATGGTCACGTGCTAGGCCTGGGGCTGGAGTTGTGTCTGCCTCGTACGAAGCACATGTCGGATGTCTGGTAACTAGTCTCTATAATCGGATATACATGACCTAGTCATAATATCCCGATGGCCGCGCAGCACTTAAGAGTACTAATACCGTATCCTGCGTGACATCATCTCCACTATGACTGAAGTGATACTTTCCTCTTGACATCACACCCAATACTCTACGATTCTCAATATACCCAATATCGGCGTACACAGAACCGGTTAAAGCCTTGGACGACCTCAACCAAAGTATATTGATTGTCATAAGCATTAGCGGTGCAATTCTCAGGTTAAGACCAAATACACCTACCCCGATGTCGGACTCCCATAGACACATAGTCAAACTACCAATGAGATTCTGAGGGGGTCTATCCAGAGCGAAGCTGTTTTCCGTACCATCGGTGAAACACAACCTCCTACCGCACTTGCGTAAGTATCCAATACTTAAATATATGAGAACTATGTCGTTGTGCCCTTACAACGCGCACAAGTGCGATACTAGTCTTTTACGCATTACCGATGTCCAATCTCGATAATACTCTGACTAGGGATATTTAATGATTTATCCTTCATTGATTGATACTATCTCATATCATTCTTAATCAAGGAACAAATCATAAGGACCTCTCATCATTTATATATCTAGGTGATCTAATCACAAATGATAAGAGTGCAATCTCCTTTGTCACATAGTTAATTTGTACAACAACACCATGATCTGTACAAATAGTGACGCTATGGGTCATAACTGTCCAACAATCTCCCACTTGGCCTATAGTGGGAGAGTACTGACTTTTATTGTCTTTTATGTTGATGATGTATTGCTTATAGGTAATGACATTCTCATGCTAACATCGATGAAAGCTTGGCTTTCATTGAAATTCTCCATGAAAGATCTGGGAGAAGCAGCCTTTATTTTGGGAATAGAGATCTACCGGGATAGATCTAGAAAGCTGGTTGGACTATCCCAGATTATGTATATTCACAAAGTGTTGAAGAGATTCGACATGGATCAGTCCAAAAGGGGACTGTTGCCAGTGTCACATGGCGTCTATCTATCTAAGGACATGTGTCCTAAAACTCAAGATGAGTGAGACAACATGAGTCGGATACCGCTCGCCTCGGTAGTCAGATCGATCATGTATGCCATGGTATGTACGTGACCTGATGTCTCCTATGCTTTGATCATATGTAGTCGCTATCAGGCCGATCCAGGTGAAGGTCACTGGATGGCGGTTAAGAACATCTTTAAGTATCTTAGACGAACTAAGAATGCTTTCTTAATCTATAGAGATGGAGACCTTGAGGTAACTGGTATAATGGTAGAAGTCCTTATGATTAGTTCTAGATTGAGATGATATGAGACAGTATCAATCCATAAAGGTTTAATCATTAAATATCCCTAGTCGTAGTATTATCAAGATTGGGCATCCATAATGCGGAATAGACTAGTATTGCACTTGTGCGCATTGCGAGGGCATAACGACATAGTTCTCATATGTTTAAGTATAAGATACTTATGTAAGTGCGATAGGAGGTTGTGTTTTACCGATTGTACGAAAAACAGCTTCGCTCTGGATAGACCCCGCGGAATCCAATTGGTAGTATGTATATGTGTCTATGGGAGTCCACTTTAGGGTAGGTGTATTTGGTCTTAACCAGGGTCTTGCATCGCTAGTACTTACGACAATCGATAAACTTTGGTTTTAGTCGTCCAGGGCTTTAAGAGGTTCTGTGTACGCCTCTTCTGGGTTTATTGAGAATCGTAGTGTATTGGATGTGATGTCAAGACAAAAGTATCACTTCAGACATATGGAGATGATGATCACACAGGGATTCAGAACTAGTTCTCTTTTGTGTTGCAACCATCGGGATAATATGACAAGGTCATGATTATCTGATTCAAAGTGACTAGTTGCTTGATATCCGATATATGCTTCGTACGGGGCATACACTATTCCAGCACCAGGCCTTGCACGTGACATCCGATACTGGATCGCAATACGCAATACTACGGTATACTACGCCTGTTATCGATCGTATTTTCCATTAAGAATATTTCTAGAGAATTGGGTAGACATGGCGCTTTGCTAGAAGCCAACCTTGTCTCGTAAATCGGTAAAAATATAGTACGAGGTATGTACGTGTTTGGATAGTCCGACGACCGTATTTACTGCCAACATATCCAGGGATATCTTGGGTCGCTTCCCGAAGATTCACCGATGACGTATGATTCTAATTTAATTAATCTGGGATTTATTGCGGAGAGACTTTATCTTGGATAAAGTACTATTTGAAGAGAGAGAAAGATTAATTTGGAATTAATCGATAAAATAATATATTCGATATATTAAACGAAATTAGATTTCAACGTTATATTAAAATTAGATTTTAATTCGGGCAAACGAGTTAATTTAGAATTAATTCGTTAGAGACGTGAATAGTAATTTTACTAGGCATAATTATTTAATTAAATTCGATTTAATTACGTCGCGACGAAAGTTCGTTAATTCAGAATTAGCGAACCCGAGCCCGGGAGTGTTTGCGGGCCCACTCGGATTTCGAATCAAGTGGGGCCCACATGTCACATCACTTGTCACTTTAAAGTTGCTTTGAGTGATGGGTTTAGGTGAAGGCATGGTGATAACTTGTTTTACACACAATTGACTTGATGGCATGGTTGACATATACCAACTTTGGTATATGATTATTTTAATTTTTGAAATTAAAATACAAGTTAACAAAACCAATCACTCTCTCTCTCATTCAACCATTCACGCCCATTTGGTAAAACAAAGACTCTCCAATTTTCTTCTTTGCCGTGAGGACTAAAGAGAGAAAGGAAGATTTGTTGCAAATCATCCAAGGCTAGCACCTTCAAAGAATCATCAAGAGGTGATAGGAAAACCTATTTAAGAGCTTGGAAACTCAAAGAAAATCTTGGAGCTTCTACTTCCACCTTGGCCGAATACTAGAAGCTCTTGTAGGAGTTCATTTTGTTATTTGACGTATCCAAAATCGGTTCAATATAAGTGTGTTTCTGTCACTCTTCTTTGTTATTCATTCATGATTTTATGCTTATTTGATCTTGGGAATAATCCAAGAAACCCAACAAAGAATACTCTAATTTGTGAAGGATTCGTGTACTCAGCACATGAGACGAATCCTGGATGTTATTTTCTTTTGATTTTCTCAAAACCAAATTTTTGGAAAAAAAAAAGATTTTTCCTTTTATTTTCTATTTTTCCAGCACCCCTACGTTTGTTGTTGCTCTCTAAGTTGTTGTTCTTGCTTTTTGATATTTAATCAAAAATTGGTTCAATTCCTTATCCAATTATTACTCATGTTTGTTCAATTTTAAAAGGATTTGTTTTCTTTTGATTAACTTTGATCAAAATCAAATTCTTATCAAGCAAATCCATTAAGGATGTTATTAATTTTAATTTTTAAAAAATCAAAATTAAAATCCTTTGATATTTATCCTATAAATTATCAAAGATAATTCATTAAAAAATAATTTTTTAAATTTTCAACTTTTGAAAATATTATCTCATTAAATTAAAATTTAATTAATCAAATTAAATAAATATTAATTTTCATAATTTAATAAATAGATATATTATCTATTGATAAATATTTTAGGACAACATTTGTCATAATTTCCAAACAAGAGCTATATGGAATAATTAGAGTGTAAAATAATTCATAATTATTTTAAATAATTCCAAACTATTTTTCTTCGTACTTATAATCGTTCGAACAGTGATAGAAGACGACGAGGGGACCGATGGACCTATAATTTTAAGCTCTAATAATTCCGTCGATTAATTATAGACTCTTTTATTAATCAAACGAAAATTATTAATTCTGGAGTAACTCCACTAAATACCTAGAATTACACTCTCAGAATTATAGAATTAATTACCCAAAGTATTCGTCCATTGATATAGTCATTACCTATGTAATGATCCTCCATAACAGATTCATAAAGGAGCCAAGTATAAAATATCCGTCAACCTCTCCAGTTACATCTTTATCCTTGACTTCCATTAGTTCTCAATTGAACAATTAATTCATAACTTTTATGAATTTACGCGCTAATCGTTCAGGTCCTGAACTAACAAACAAAAGAATCTTATGAATGGATTTCATTATATCAGGTTAGCATTCCCAGCTATTCATTCAACTCATTCCCAAAATACAAGGTTTACGAAATTTAATAAATACAAAGCCATACCGAGTAAATTAAAGAATAAATTAATATGATATAGGAGTCTGCTAAATATAATGAATTAAGATCATCACATATATGACCGTCATTATGATAAAATTGATGTTCTATATTTAATGGAATTATTAGAACTTTTCAATTTTATCGGGTCCTGTCCAATATAATTTTATTATATAAAATACATTCATTTTTATGTCTCTACATAATATAGTCTGGATAGAACTATACCATTCATAATAGAATGAACTGTATTTATGACTTTGGATTTGAAGATTCCCAACATCAAATCATAGTCGTGGACAAATTTTTATTATTACTCTTTAAATTTTATCCATGCATATATGTATGTAACTTTTTATATATACATATGTGTTTAATTTAAAACTACATAAATAATCACGAAATTTTCATGAATTTTATAAAGCAAATCAAAATGCATACATGGAATAAAATAGAATCACAAATTTATTAATCAATCATGTTTCAAACATATTTGCTTGTCAGGCATACAAATCCCAACAAACTCCCACTTGCCCTAAAGCAAATGTGACATGTCTCTAATCCCCAATCATTCTAGATGCCCCTCAAAACTCTTTGCAGGCATTGTCTTGGTAAAAGGATCAGCTAGATTCTCTGCAGATGGAATCTTCAGAATAGCCACGTCTCCGCGTTGCGCAATGTCTCTAATCACATGATATTTCCTCTCAATATGTTTTGATCTCTTGTGGCTTCTTGGTTCTTTGGAATTAGCCACTGCACCACTATTATCACAATAAAGTGACAATGGCTTGTCCATATCTGGAACCACTTCCAAATTGGTAAAGAACTTTCACAGCAAAACTGCTTCTTTGGCAGCTTCACAAGCAGCCACATATTCGGCTTCCATAGTTGAATCAAAAACACATGATTGTTTGATGCTTCTCCAAACTATATCTCCCCCACCAAGAGTAAACACTGATCCAGATATCAACTTTTGATCATCTGTATCTGATTGAAAATCAGAATCAGTATATCCAATCGAAATCAAATCCCTTCTAGAATAAACAAGCATATAGTTCCTCGTTCTCAGTAGATACTTAAGAATATGCTTAACTGCTACCCAATGATATAATCCTGGATTTGACTTGAAACGACTAGCTATTCCTACTACATAGCATATATCAGGTCTTGTACATAGCATAGCATACATCAAGCTCCCTATTGCCGATGCATATGGAATCCGTCTCATATCTTCTTCCTCTTGGGGTGTCAAAGGACACTTTCTTTTAGAAAAATCAACTCCATGACGGGAAGGTAAATTACCTTTCTTGTAGTTTTACATTGAATATCTAACAAGCATCTTGTCAATATACAATGTTTGAGACAGAGCTAGCAGCTTTTTCTTGCGATCTCTAAAAAGACGGATCCCAAGAATGTAACTTGTTTCTCCCAAATCTTTCATTTGGAATTATTCAGCCAGCCAAGCCTTTACGTCTGATAATAGTTCTACATTATTCCCAATAAGTAGAATATCATTAACATAAAGTATTAGAAAGACCACTCATTTGTCCTTGATGAATTTATAAACACAAGATTCATCAGGATTTTGGATAAAGCCATAAGATTTGATCGCCTCATCAAATCTCATGTTCCAAGATCTGGACGCTTGCTTAAGTCCATAGATAGACCTTTGCAACTTGCAGACCTTTTGCTTTTCGTCCTTGCTTATAAAACCTTATGGTTGCTCCATATAGATGCTCTCTTCAAAATAGCCATTTAAAAAGGCTGTCTTGACATCCATCTGCCAAATTTCATAAGCATAATGAGTAACAATGGAAAGCAAGATTCGAATGGACTTCACTATGGCTACTGGTGAAAATGTTTCCTCATAATTAACTCATTCTTTTTGGTTATAACCCATTGCCACTAGCCCTGCTTTAAATGTCTCTACATTACCGTCCACTCCCCTATTTCCTTTGTAGACCCATTTGCACCCTATAGGATTTACTCCTTCAGGTAGATCTACAAGTTCCCAGACTGAGTTGGAATACATGGATTCCATCTCAAGTTTCATAGCCTCAAGCCATTTCTTTTTGTCATGATCTTCCATTGCACATCTGTATGTTAATGGGTCATCTCTTCCATCATCAGTGATAGCAACTTGTGCTTCACCTATTAGGTTTCTAGGTTTATTCCCAGGTCAAATAAGCATTGAAATGTTAATTAATAACAAAGAAGAGTGGCGGAAATACACTTACATTGATCGGTTTATGGATGCGTTGATCAACAAAAAAAATTCTCCAAGAAGCTCCAATGTTCTCGGCCAAGGTGATCCAAAAGCTCCAAGCCTTGTTTTTGATTTTCCAAGCTCTCAAGTAGGTTTCCCTAACACCTTGTATGAATCCTTGATGAGTGCTAGCTCTTTGAGAATTAATGCAATAAAATTCTTTCTATTTCATTCTATGAACCTCACGGCAAAAGAAGAAAAATGGGGAGAGTTTTTGCTTCAATGAATTCGACAATGGGAGAGAGAATACAAGTCTTGTATTTTTTTTTCCAAAAACAAAAGAAAGATATACCAAAAGTTGATTTGGTAAAAGTCTTTCAATATTTGACTTGGAGTGTGATTTAAGTCTCCACCAGCTCCACCAAAACACATCAACCAAAAGTGAATAAAGGTGACATGTGATGTGACACTTGATGTGACATGTGGGACCCACTCAATTCCAAATGCGAGTGGGCCCGCAAACACTCCCGGGCTCGGGTTCACTAATTCCAAATTAACGAACTTCTGTCGCAACATAATTAAATCGAATTTAATTAAATAATTATGCCTAGAAAAATTACTATTCACGTCCCTTATGAATTAATTCTAAATTAACTAGTTTGCCCGAATTAAAATCTAATTTTAATTCCGCATCGAAATCTAATTTCGTATAATATATCGGTGTATTCTCGGGAAGAGACCTAAGATATCCCTGGATATATTGGTAGTAAATCCGATCGTCGGACTATCCGAACACGTACGTACCTCGTACTACGTTTTTATCGATTTACGAGACAAGGTTAGCTTCTAGCAAAGCATCATGCCTACCCAATTCTCCAGAAATATTCTTAATGGAATATACGATCTATATCAGGCGTAGTATACTGTAGTATTATGTATTGCGATCCAGTATCAGATGTCACGTGCAAGGCCTGGGGCTGGAACAATGTCTTCCCCGTATGAAGCACATATCGGATATCAAGCAACTAGTCTCTTTGAATTGGATAATCATGACCTTGTCGTATTATCCCGATAGTTGCAACGCAACAGAGAACCAGTTCTGAATCCCTGCGTGATCATCAACTACATATGTCTGAAGTGATACTTCCGTATTGACATCACATCCAATACACTACGATTCTCAATAAACCCAGAAAAGGCATGTGCAAAACCTGTTAAAGTCCTGGACGACCAAAATCAAATCGTATCGATTGTCGCAAGTACTAGCGATGCAAGTCTCAGGTTAAGACAAAAAACATCTACCTTGAAGCGGACTCCCATAGACACATATATTTACTACCAATGGGATTCCGCGGGGTCTATCCAGAGCGAAGCTGTTTTCCGTACCATCGGTAAAACACAACGTCCTATCACACTTGCATAAGTATCTAATACTTAAATATATGAGAACTATGTCGTTATGCCCCCACAACACGCACAAGTACAATACTAGTATATTTCGCATTATCGATGTCCAATCTCGATAATACTACGACTAGGGATATTTAATGATTAAACCTTTATGGATTGATACCACCTCATATCATCTCAATCCGGAACTAATCATAAGGACTTTTAGCATTTATATATCAAAGTAAATAAATTACAAAATGGTAAAAGGCAATTGCATTACTACATATTTAATTTTGTACAAAAACACAATGTCTTTTACAAACAGTGATGCTATGGGTCATAACTGTCCAACAATCTCCCACTTGGCCTATAGTTAGTCACTCAAGCATCTAATACCTGAACTATGTACATGTCGCTCAAACTTTTGCTGAGGAATAGCTTTCGTCAGCGGATCTGCCATTTTGTCTTCTAATGCGACCTTCTCGACCTTCACATTGCCACGATGTATGATCTCACGAATCAAATGGAAACGTCGAAGAACAAGCTTGGATCGTTGATGAGACCGCGGTTCCTTAGCCTGCGCTATAGCCCCGTTATTGTCACAATACAATGGAACGTGCTCAGCTGCTAACGGAATTACTCCTAATCCAATTAGGAATTTTCGGATCCAAACTGCCTCTTTTGCTGCTTCAGCTGCAGCAATATACTTCGCTTCTGTTGTTGAATCGGCAACAGTCTCTTGCTTGGAAGATTTCCAGCTTACTGCTCCGTTATTCAAATAAAATATGTACCCGGATTGTGACTTACAGTCGTCTTTGTCGGTTTGGAAAATTGCATCGGTATACCCAGTTACCTCAAGTTCTCCATCTCCATAGATTAAGAAAACATCCTTAGTTCGTCTAAGATACTTAAGGATATTCTTAACCGCCATCCAGTGACCTTCACCTGGATCGGCCTGATAGCAACTACACATGCTCAAAGCATATGAGACATTTGGTCGCGTATATATCATGGCATACATGATCGATCCGACTACCGAGGTGAATGGTATCCGACTCATGTTGTCTATTTCATCTTGAGTTTTAGGACACATGTCCTTAGATAGATAGACACCATGTGACACTGGCAACAGTCCTCTCTTGGACTGATCCATGTTGAATCTCTTCAACACTTTATCAATGTACATACTCTGGGAGAGTCCAAGCAACTTTCTAGATCTATCCCGGTAGATCTTTATTCCCAGAATAACGGCTGCTTCTCCCAGATCTTTCATAGAGAATTTCAAGGAAAGCCAAGCTTTCACCGACGTTAACATGGGAATGTCATTGCCAATTAGCAATACATCGTCAACATAAAAGACAATAAAAGTCAGTGCTCTCCCATTAACCTTCTTATATACACAAGGATCATCTTCATTTTGAATGAAATCATATTCTTTTATGATCTCGTCAAAACGTTGGTTCCAAAACCTCGATGCTTGCTTCAATCCATAAATGGATCGATTTAACTTACAAACTTTGTTTGCAAGTCTAAGCACGGTAAAATCGTTAGGATGTTGCATATAAACATCCTCCGAAAGGTTTCCGTTAAGGAAATCAATTTTAACGTCCATCTGTCATATCTCGTAATTGAAATATGCAGCAATAGCGAGCATTATCCGAATGGATTTAATCATGGCAACAGGTGAAAAAGTTTCGTCGTAAACGACACCATGTCATTGATGATACCCCTTCGCTACAAGCCTAGCTTTATACGTTTGTACGTTGCCATCCATGTCGGTCTTCTTCTTAAAGATCCATTTGCAACCAATAGGCTTTACGCCTTTTAGTGCATCAACCAGTGTCCAAACTTGGTTGGTGTACATGGAATCCATTTCGGACTTCATGGCTTCTTTCCATAAAGCGGAATCGCTATCTTGTATCGCTTCCTCATACGTAGCTGATTCGTTATCCTCAATAAGATTAATTTCTACATGAGGTGAGATCAGAAACCTATATCTCTCAGGTTGTTTTCTGACTCTCTCCGACCTATGGGGTCCTTGTGTAATAGAAGATTGTGGTACAGTCTCATCCCGGATGGACTGTTCTTGTTCCGTTGAGGATTCTATGCCAGGAATAGTATCACTTCGATTTTCATCGAGTTCTACTTTCCTCCCACTAACCACTATATTTAGGAATTCCTTCACAAGGAAAATCGCATGTAGAGCAAAAAATACTTTGTTCTCTCGTGGGTGATAGCAGTAATATCCTTTCGTTTCCCTAGGATATCCTACGAATATGCATTTATCTGATTTGGGCTCAAGTTTGGTACCTTCCAAACATTTGACGTATGCCCAGCATCCCCAAATCTTCAGGAATGAGAAACCCGGTTTCTTTCCTGTCCATATCTCATATGGAGTCTGTTGAACAGACTTTGACGGAACCTTATTTAAAATAAGAATTACACTGTTTAATGCATATCCCCAGAAGGAAATAGGTAGCTCAGTGCGACTCATCATAGACCTAACCATGTCCAACAAAGTTCGGTTTCTCCGTTTGGATACACTATTTAGTTGCGATGTTCCAGGAGGAGTCCACTGTGAAAGAATACCATATTCTTTCAAGTAATCTAGAAACTCATTGCTTAAGTATTCGCCACCACGGTCCGACCGTAATGTCTTTATACTCTTGCCAGTCTGTTTTTCTACTTCGTGTCGAAACTCTTTGAATTTCTCAAAAGTTTTCGACTTGTGTCTCATAAGATACAGATAACCATAACGTGATGCATCATCCGTAAAGATTACGAAGTATTCATATCCATCTCTAGCCTGGCTAGACATGGGCCCACATACGTCACTATGAACGAGGGCTAATAGTTCGGTGGCACGTTCACCTTTACCGCTAAAATGTGATTTAGGCATTTTGCTTAATAAGTAAGATTCGCAGACGTCATATGAAATTGGTTCAAATCCGTCCTAGTACCGACTCTTCGAAACTGTGGATATGCGAGTCTTGTTTATGTATCCAAGACGAAAGTGCCACATATAAGTTTCATCTTTATTACTCATTTTAAGCCTTTTGATTGTTATATTATATGTTTGAGATTGATTTATATTCAAAATATAAAGACTATTATTTGTGATAGCAGTGCAAATTTCTATATCATTTTTCTAATATTGTAGTTTAATATAATTCTAGAATTCGTACTTTGAGTACTTATTCTTAAGACGAGTTGGACTCGCTCAAATCAAATCGTTGTTTGAACATTAGATGGTCATTAATTTCAGATTAATTAATTGAATTAGATTGATTGATAACATGTTTTGTGTGAATACATGGATGTGATGTATGAATAATATATATCGGATGGATATTAGATGGGTGAGGGCAATTTTGGAAATTGTTGTAATAATTTTAGAATTTATTAAATTGGACCTGCGTGTCCAGCCTATTACCTCTTGATTCTTTGTATTTCTCTTCTCACCTATTCCCCTCAATGTAAATGAGGTTTCTTTAGAAGTGTTATGTAATTGGGTAGAAGTATGAATAGTGTTAGCGGGAGAGAGGAAATGGAGAGATTTGTTCTAAGAATAAAATGTTTTAAATATCCATCTGCATGTCATTATGTAACATCCCGCCTTAGCAGCAATGTTACCGGCATGAGACAGGCTAAACCCATCTCCATAAGCCTCCGATTCTAGAAAAATTTCGGCATGATATATTCGTAACATCATGAAACCTGGCCTATAGCCAGCATCCAAATAAAACATAAACATAAAGTCTCGGCCTCAGGCCGATATCTCAACATCAATGCAACCTAAGGGCCCAACAAATATGCGATGCAGACATAAAGACATAAAGACATAAAACAACCAGGGCTCTGTGCCCGAAAGTACATATATACAAAAACTTTACAACATAAGCATATGTGCTCAGCACGTCTCAACAATGCTCAAATACACAAGACTCGACTTTCCCAAGACTTGGTGACTGGCTGACTGCAACGCTGCTATTCGACTGCTCCGAAACTCTAAAATCCATGGTCGACCGTTTAGGTCGCCAACCTGGAAAACTCAAACACTGTAGTATAGTGAGTCATAAGACTCATTAAGTAACTATGCTTCTACCTTGAGCAACATACATATGCAAGGTTTAATTTCCAGTTTACACATTATTCATGGGATTTCTAAGTGATTCACACATTCTCTATATTACCAACTATTCATACTATCTGTTTCGTAGCCAATTGGCAAATATTCCATTTCCTATATTCCCTTTTATGTGAGCATCCATGCACTCATCTCCGTCTGTTTTCTCGTAACATGCTTCTAGCTTATTCATTTGCAATAATTGTAATCATATATCATTATTATATAATCCATACCATCATATGTACGACATATATCATCTTTTCACTAATAATATTTAGGTCATTGAAACCTTTTACAAGGCTCCTATATAGTTTAATGTTTATTTCGCAACATAACCATTTTAATTCACCACACACTTAAAGTCTCATATGTATAATAATCATAGTATTTTATACTACATTGCTCACACACAAGCCTGACACCTTTTTATTTTCTTAACTTTTTATCTTTCTTTTTACTCTACTACCTTAAGCTCATGTAACTTATCTAAGTTACTTCCTTGCCATTCTATTTAACATATCAACAATTTGTCACTCATTACATGTTTACTATGCTTATAATACACACAACTAAGTATTAGGTTTGAGCTAACTATCTAAATCTTGTTCATTTACAAACATATTACTTGTTACTAATACTTTTTGTTTGCTCACACATATCTCAGGTTATGTTTACTAGTTATATTATCATATGTCCATAATATACGTGTCAAGTCTCAATATCTTTAACAGCCTCATCAAAAACCCTTCACGCTTTTGCTGCGCTACTCAGCTATTTTTTCAAATTTCCTATTCATTCTTTGCCAATTTGGTTTGGACACTCAATATAGTTATCTTTCTCTTATGTCATTGAAATATCATCAAATCGGTAATATAAAACATTATTTCTATTCTTATACTATTAGCAATCACGTACTCATATATATATATATATATAGGGTCATGTTATCATATCATGTTACCATACATCAATGTTTTCTAAAATATTCATTATATGTAGACATATGATTCATTTAGACGTCTATTATATACTTACATGAATGTGATCACGCTATCATGCATTAACATCAACTATATGCATCTCAGATGAATTACCAGAATACATGAGTTATATGCACGATTTGTAAACCATACTCTGCTCTAACATGTTATGCTTTTAGAAAATACTTTTTTTGAGAAACTACTTTCTAAAAATTATTTCTGAAACTCAGTTTGAAAACCCCTTAATAAAAGTTATCTTTCTATAATCATGCTTTGAATCTCTGATTTCTAGAAACTATTTCTAAAATCTTATTTCTGAAAGCTGTTTACTAGGAATCTGAAAACTGAAAACTCTATCTGAAAATCTTTCTTTTTCTTGTACTTCTTTCTAAAATCATTGTTCTAAGTTCTTTTCTGAATCTCTTTTTCTGAAAACCAAATCTCCACCCGTAGGCGCATCTCCGCCCGAAGGCGCATCTCCACCCGTATGCGTATCTCCGCCCGAAGGCGCATCTCCGCCCGTAGGTGCATCTCCGCCCGTAGGCGCATCTCCGCCCAAGAATGTACCATCTGAGCGCTGAGGATTTAGGAGCGTCCCCCTAGTCCTCCACATGTGCACATGTGTATAAATCCGTCAATTCCAACAATGTACAACTGGGATGGGTCAAATCCCAAATCCCGAATCCATATGATATCCTTCAATTCCATCAGTGTCTCAAGTTACGTACTGGGGTGGGGTTTTACCTCTTGCCCTGAAAATATAAAACTCATGCTTAAATCTCAAAACTGAAGGGAACATTTTCTGAAATACATTTCTCTTCAAAAGCAACTAAAGCTTTTCTTTAAAACACTCTGAATTTTTTCAAAACCCTTCTAAATTTCAACTTCACTCTGGAAATCATTTCGAAGAGTTTCTGAAAATTCTGAAAAACATTATGTTTATGCTAATGTACCCAAATATATATTCATTCACACAATTATGCTCATATACACACATATATTTCCCATGCATGATCTCGTATTCTCTCACTTATGATTTTAACCATGTCTATACTGGTGTATGCATGCCCATATACTACATTCTCAACTCATGTTTTCTATTTCATGTTCTAACATACATATTTCTCATAATCATAAGCTTTCACATACTTTCTTTACATATTTACAAATACACATTCTGCTTTACCTTCTTATTCATAACTAGTACTCAACAACATCGAGTCATTTCGGTCTATATTCATAATTTATACAATATAATATGTATTCATATATTAACATATATACTAGTTAAGCCAATTCCCTCAAAATATCGAATATACATAATCACGTCAAAATCACATATTTGCTACACACATGTTCATATTCGTCATTTTAGCATTCAACTATACTTGCAAACATTGCTATTTATCGCTAATCCCATTCCCTAGGGTGTAGTTTATACAGCCCCCAAACCCAAGTATTCATATGTTACACTTATAATTATTTGCTCACATTTCATGTATACACAAATACTTTATCATTCTTATACTTTCAATCTAAGGCTCACTATTATCTTACTGCTTATATACACAAATATTCTTCCTGTTTTAGGGTTACATATATCTTTATAAAATTTCTTTATTATTTAGATTCAAACAAAACACGTCTCAAGTATTCATCGCATAGGTTACTTACCTGGAACTCCTACGTTATCCGAATTTGATACCTTCTATTGTCACCATGAGGTATCCAAAGCGTGTACACATTAACTCCACTTCATGCTTCATTTTATGCTTGAATCCATGTATTTTCCATAAACAAAACTTAAGATTCATAAAAAAAAAAAAGGGTTTGGCATGAGGAGAAAGAGAAGCTATGAATTTTTGGCTTGAAGAGGGAGAAAGAATGAATAGTACTAGTATTTATACATGTTGCAGATTTTTTTGGTTGTTAAGGAGTGGCTTTGGTAGTGCCAAGTGTCACCATTTCACTTGTTCTCGGATTTGTGCAGTGACATCCACTTTGCACACATTTTGGACCTATTTCTGGTGTGATTTCTGGATAATTTTTTAACATGAAAGATGTGCGTCTATTTCTTCCCTTCGAAATGATATATTATTTGTCAAAATCGGAGTTAAAACGAAGAAGTTATGGCTATTTTAATAACAGCTGTTCAAAATGAAAAATTAACGGAAAAAGCATCAAAACTTGAGAATTTATCCCGAGTCTCTGATCGGGATTTCTAAGTCATGAAAATCATTTTCATACCCTAAAATGAATATTAATATGCTTCACACTATTATTTACAATGTTGGGCAGGTTACGGATGATCGGTATATTACACATTATTATTTTATTTATCGCGCCTTATTATGCTTTTAGAATGCATGTTTAAGGATGTACGATGAGACCTTAACAAAGATAATTAATTGGTTGCCAATTATGTGAAAAACCCTCAATAAATATTAAGCGTTTTCCTTCCATTGAATGATTCATTCTCAAGATCCAAGATTGGCACAGGTTTGTTGGCCAAAGGCAAGACCTTTGTCCATCGTGGATGTGTTTGAATCATGAAGGCTTTGTTCCATATCGCATGTCTTGTGCATGTTGTGATTTGTTGGCCAAAGTCAAGATCACTTCTTGTCCATCGACATCGATTATGAAGCTTTCCAAGGTCAATAGGTCCCGCTTAACTGGAATCATTAAGTTTGTTGTGCCAAAGCCAAGGATTAGTTGATTCAGAGGAAAAAGGTTATGAAAATATATTGGCATATATATTATATATATGTTTCGGACTTGGATGTCCACCTACTGGATCTTTGAATTGGATGAGATCCAATTGATCTTAGAGATCTACCTAGTTAGGTATCATATAATTTGTTGGCTAAAGTCAAGATTGTGTGTTATTTAATGGGATCCTAGGCCACTAGGAAACAAGGTTTCCCGATACTCAATAGAGGGTTAGAGGCTCGCCGAAAAATAGTGGGAGGCAAGTATTAAATTTGTAATTTCTTTTAGAAACTTGCCAAAACATGCTCATTTCATTTTTCGTCATTATTTATTTATAAATATATATTAGTTGGATTAATATTTAAATGTTGTTTTAATTCAAACAGTTGGACTGTATTCAAATTACTTCAATTTATAGTTGATTATATAATTGGATTATAGTAATCAATATATTTGAATTTTACCAATCAAATTATAGTTGATTATATAGTTAGACTATAGTAATCATTATATTCAATAGTACCTGAAATTGTTGATTGGATAGTTGGACTATAGAAATTAAGATAATTGAAAGATTAGCGTTTAGAACATAATCCTGGGTGAAAATGTTTTTAAAACAGATTTAATTTTCAGATTGGGAATAGTACCTCAGGATAGTCCTGAGAATCGAGAAGTTACTTTATTTGATAAAATGACGTCTCGAGCCTAAGCCCGGAGTTGAGCAAATATTAGAACATAATCTTTGGAAAATTCATGTGATGATAACTTTAGTGCTCAATCCGTTATGCTTTCCGCAAAGACTCCTTAATTTCTTTGTCAGAACTAAGGATGAGATCCTTATAGTATGATATTGAAATTGAAGGACCTTCATAGATCTATTTTTAGATCTTAGAAGTACAAACTACAATAGAAAAACTCTTGGAGAGTTAATGGCTATGCTCAATGAGACAAAGCCAAAGTTTGCAAAAGGGCAAGAAGCACAAGGCACATTTTAACCTCGACATCTTAGATGGCCAAGGCTAGCCGAAGGCTTCTAGATGTGTGAAAAAAGGGCAAAGGCAAAGTTATCACTGTCTTCAGGGAAGACAAAGGACATATCCCAAGATGTCTGCCTAAACTGTGGTAAACTGGGTCACTGGATCCGTGACTGTTGTATGGACAAGGCATACATGAAGGAAGTGAAAACGGAGCAAGGCTCCGGCTTCAAGAATGTTTGTCATAAACATATTCACTATTAGTTTCAAAATTAGATTTTTGATATAATATATAGTACATAAATATATACTGATGTGCAGAATCTGCTGTTTAGCAGGATACTGACTTCAGCTGAGATCAATCTACTAGTCAGAAATGGGACGAGAGTCGCTGTTTTAACCGTAGAGACCTAAGTTTAGCAACTATTCTTCGAGTGTGTACTTAAATTAAGAAACTATTATAATGTAATTAGTTTGACTAGAAACATTTTCTCTATATCTAAGTTTAACCCGTTGCGGGTATACCTTTATATTATAGAACACTAAAGTATTTTATTTTATAAAGATGATATTGAGATAAACACATTAGATGTGAATAACAGTATTTATATTTTGAATATAAATAAATCTCAAACGTATAACATGACAAATAAATAGCTCAAACTGAATAAATCAGATGAGACTTAATTATGGCATTGTTGTCTGGCACACATTAAATAAGACTCGTATATCCACACTTTTGAAGTGTAAATACTAGGACAGATTTGATTCTAATTCAAATGATGTCTACGAATCTAGTTTATTAGGCAAAGTGCCTAAAATACTTTTTACTTGGTAAAAGTGTAAGTGTCACTGATGTGTTAGCCCTCGTTCATAGTAACGTAAGTGGGCCCATGTCTAGCTAGGCTAGAGGTGGATATGAGTACTTCGCAACCTTTATGGATGTGGCATCGCGTTATGGTTATGTGTTTCTTTTGAAACACGAATTAGAAACTTTTGATAAATTCAAAGAGTTTCGAAACGAAGTATAAAAACAGATCGGCAAGAGTATTAAAACATCACGATTTGACCGTGATGAAAATACTTAAGCAATAAGTTTCTCAATTACTTGAAAGAGTATACTATTCTTTCACAGTGGACTCCTCCCAGAATACCTAAATTGCTCGGTGTATCCAAACGGAGAAATCGAATTTTAATGGACATGATAAGGTTAATCATGAGTCGCTCTGAGCTACCATTTTCCTTCAAGGGATACGCATTTAACAGAGCAACACTTTTTTTTAAATAAGTTTCCATAAAAATCTGTTAGATACTTCATATTAGATATGAACAGGAAAGAAACCGGGTTTCTCATTCCTGAATATTTGGGAATGCTAGGCATATGTTTGGATGATATCAAACTAAATCCCAAATAGGATAAGTGCCTAACTTGTAGTTTATCCTAGGGTAACCAAAGTATAGTACTTATACAACTCACAAGAGAACAATGTAATTGTTGCTCACCATGTGGTTTTCCTAAGAGGAATACCCATATGCAGTGGCAAGTGGGTGGAAAGTAAAACTCGATGAAAATCAGAGTAATACTGTTCCAGGCACGGATTCCTTAACGGAACATAAACAGTTTATCAGGGATGAATTGTACCATAATCATCCAATATACAAGAACCACGTATGTCGGAGAGAGTCAGAAAATAGCCAGGGAGGTTTGGGTTTCCGATCTCACCTCTTAAAAATGTCAATCTTATTGAGGAAGACAAACCGACTATGTATGAGGAAGTGATACAAGGTACCGACTCTTTATTATGGCAAAGTGTCATGAAATCCGAAATGGATTCCATGTAAACCAACCAAGTTTGGACACTGGTTGTTGTACCGGAAGGCATTGTGCCTATTGGTATTATATGAGTCTTCAAGAAAGACATACATGGATGGCAACATACCAACATACAAAGCTAGACTTGTAGCGAAAAGTAATCGTTATCAACATTGTGTCGATTACGACGAAACCTTTTTACTCATTGCCATGGTTAAATCCATTTGGATAATGCTTGCTAATGCTGCATGTTTCATTTATGAAATATGGCAGCTGAACGTCAAAAATCACTTTCCTTAAATGGAAACCTTTTGGAGGATGTTTACAATATCCTGACGATTTTTTCGTACCTAAACAAGCAAATAAGGTTTGCAAGTTAATTCGATCTATTTATGGATTGAAGCAAGCATTGCGTTCTTGGAACCAGCATTTTGATGTAATCATAATGGTATATGATTTAATTCAAAACGAAAGTGGTTCATGTGTATATAAGAAGGTTAGTGGGAGCGCACTGATGATGCGTGTCCTAAATAATGATGATATATCATTTCTTGGAAATGATATTCCCACATTACAATCGGTGAAATCTTGGCTTTCATGAAAATTCTCCGTAGAATACTTGGGAGAGACAACATTTATTCTAGGAATAAAGATCTACTGTGATAGATTTAAAAGGTGTTGGCACTCTCTGAGAACTCATACATTGAAATATATGTACGCGACCTGGTGTCTCATATGCTTTGAGCATATGGAGTCACAATCAGGCCAATCCAAGTGATAGTCACTGGATTGATGTTAAGAACATCCTTAAGTATCTTAGACGAACTAAGGATTTTTTCTTAAACTATGGAGAAGGAGAACTTGAAGTGACTGGGTTCACCGCTGCAAGTTTCCAAACTGATAAAAACGACTATAAGTCGTAATAAGGGTACTATATAGTTTGAATAATGGAACAGTGAGCTGGAAATCTTCCAAGCAAGATACTATTGCCGAATAAACAACAAAAGCAGAATATTGCTGCAGTTGAGGCAGCAATAAAAATGATTTGGATCTATAATAATCCTAATCAGATTAGGTGTAGTTCTGTTAGCTGCTGAGGTAGGCTACAACACAGGCTAAAATATTAATGGTCTCATCAATGATCCAAATAAGTACTTCAATTATTTCATCTGATTTACCGGATCATACATTGTAGTGATGTGATGATCGAATAAAACGCATCAGATGATAACCTTGCAAATCCACTGACGAAAGCTTTTTTTCAACAGAAGTTTGAGGGACCCGTATATAGTTCAAGTGTAGGACACTTGAGTGATTGGCTATAGGCCAACTGGGAGATTGTTGGACAATTATGACCCATAGCATCACTATTTGTACAGAACATGGTGTTGTTGTACAAATTAACTATGTGACAAAGGAAATTGCTCTTTTATCATTTGTAATTGGATTACCAGGATATATAAATGATAAAAGTCCATATGATTAGTTCTCGATTAATAAGATATGAGACAGTATTAATCCACTAAGGTTTAAGCATTAAAACATCCCTAGTCGTAGTATTATCGAGATTGGACATCAATAATGTAGAAAAGACTAATATTGCACTTGTGCGTGTTATGGGAGCATAACGGCATAGTTCTCATATATTTGGGTATTGGATACTCATGCAAGTGTAATAGGATGTTGTGTTTATCGATGGTACGGAAACAGCTTCGCTCTGGATAGACCCCTCGGAATTCCATTGGTAGTATGACTATGTGTCTATGGAAGTTCGAATCAGGGTAGGTGTATTTGGTCTTAACCTGAGACTTGCATCGCTAATACTTCCGACAATCAATATACTTTGGTTTTGGTCGTCCAAGGCTTTAACAGGTTCTGTGTATGCCTCTTCTGGGTATATTGAGAATCGTAGTATATTGGGTGTGATGTCAAGATGGAAGTATCACTCCAGTCATATTGGAGATGATGATCACGTAGGATACAGAACTGGTACTCTTTTATGCTGCAGTTATCGGGATAATATGACAAGGTGATAGTTATCCGATTATAGAGACTAGTTACCAGAGATTCGATATATGCTTCGTATGAGGCAGACACAATTCTAGCCCCAGGCCTAGCACGTGACGTCTGATACTGGATCGCAATACGCAATACTACGTATACTATGCCTGACAAAGATTAAAATATTCCTTTAAGAATATTTCTAGAGAATTGGGTAGGCACGGTGCTTTGCTAGAAGCCAACCATATCTCAAAAATCGTTAAAAATATAGTACTAGGTACGTACGTGTCGGATAGTCCGACGAACGGATTTACTGCCAACATATCCGGGGATCTCATGGGTCGCTTCCCGAAGATTCACTGATGACATATGACTAGAACATAATTAATCTGGGATTAATTAGTAGAGAGAGAAAATTAATCTAGGATTAATTACGGAGATATTTTATCTGAAATAAAATACTATTTAAAGAGAGAGAACGATTAATTTGGAATTAATCGATAAAATAATATATTCGATATATTAAACGAAATTAGATTTCGATGCGGAATTCAAAATTAGATTTTAATTTGGGCGAACAAGTTAATTTAGAATTAATTCACTTGCGACATAAATAGTAATTTTGCTAGGAATAATTATTTAATTAAATTTGATTTAATTACGTCGCAACGAAAAATTCGTTAATTCGGAATTAACGAACCTGAGCCCGGAATGTGTTTGCGAGGCCACTCCGATTTTGAATCAAGTGCGGCCACAAATCATATCGAAAGTCACTCACATGTCACATCCACTTTTTGTGATGTGTTTCATGTCACTTTTTTGGTGATGGGGGTGGTTGAGAGCAATTAATGCTCTTTTTCCTCCAAATTGCTTTTGGAAAGCATATACCAAAATTGTTTTCACTTTGGTAAATAACTTGATAATTGTTTAAGAAACAAATACACAATTCTTCTCCCCTTCTATCCCTAACTCACGGCCAAGGGCCATTTTTCTCTCTTTTACTTCTCCTTTGCCGAGAACAACATAAGGGGAAAAAGAAAAATTGAGGCAATTTTTCAAGAGTGTTAGCACACCAAAGAAGTCTCACAAAGGTGATAGGGAAACCTATTAGCATGGAATTCATTCCCAAGTTTGGAGCTTGAAGACAACACATGGAGCTTCAATGGAAGAGCATAAAATTTTTTGTGTTCTTCGCATCGCAAAGCCAATCAAAGTGAGTATTTCCACAACTTTACTTTGATGCATTCACACGTTATATGCTTAATTAGATCTTGGTTTGACCTAGAAAACCAAACAGCTTTGATACCATTGTGTTGGGGTTTTATTAGGAATTATAGGGTTAGCGCAAAGGAACGCGGAAAAACAATTTTTCCAATTTCAAAAATTTTTCTTGGAACAAATAAATAATCTTATTTATTAAATTAAACAATACTTAAAATATGATATATTAACCCAAGAACTCATATTTCTTTTAATTATCAAATTACCCCAAACTCTTACAAATTAATTATTTTGATGTTTAATTATGTCAATTACATATTTAATTGATTCCAAATCAATCCCAAAATAATTTTTACAATTTGCAACTCAAATCCAGAAACTTTCCAGAATTTATGAAAATACGCATAATTTTCCAGAATTACAGATTCTGCCTAGATTTTTAATTAATTGCTATTTGGCCTAATTTATTCCAAACATATCAAGATCAAATCCAATCAATCCCAAATTTGACATCAAATATACATCAAATTATAACATATATATGAAAAGCACCAAAATTTGAGTAGGTTAAGAACCCTAATTTCATAAATTACTCAAATTAGGCAATTTACATTAAATTGACAAAATTCAATACTTTAATTTTCAAATTACCACACCAATTAAATCTCACCAAAATGAAATTAACCAAGAATAATTGTAGATTAATTATTAATGGCTAATTAACTCTAGAATGGCAACTTTAATTTTCTAATTAATTTATTAAGCTTAATTATATTAATAAGCAAATAAATTAATTATACATACATGAACACATCCAACAAGCATCCAACAAATTTAATTACAAACTAAAAGAGTAGAGGCATGATCTTAACAACACAATTGAAGCTAAGAAAAATAGAAACAATTTATATCTTGAAGGAAATTAAGAAATACTTACAAAAGTTTCCAAAAAAACTTAAGCTTTTCTTTTTGGTTTTCCTTCAAAAGCTCTCAACTTTCTTTGTAATAATTTTTGTTGAAATGTTTAAGTGTTTTGAAAATGAAAACCAAACCAATTTTGTTATTCATTCCCGTATTGTCGAATTGCTTGCCAAAAATAATCAACAATTAATTATTTTTGTTCAAAAATAATTAGTCCACAATTTAACAAAATTAAAGATACCTTTAATAAAGTTAACTAAAATGTGTGCCAGTGGTATCAAGCCAAATAAAAGCTAAATCATTACATTAGATATTTATTTATCTAAATAAATTAATTATTTAACATTTAAATAATTAAATACAAATATCCTAATATATGTATTATATTTACTTTAAATATTGAAATACATATATGTTAATAATATATGTCAAATATCACAATTTGATATTTTATTAATGTGTATTTAATAAAATCAAGTATTAAATATTAGAAATGACTGTTAGGTCCCGATTGCATGTATTTTTCATTTAACCATTAAAAGAGTTATAAATAATCAATATTATTCATAATAGTTGCCCTAGTACTCTACGAGTATATCTCGTTAGTGAGACTCGCTAGATTCAGGTATATCACACACGAAATTAAATTTCGTGTCCATAATTTACCCACCCATAAATTATGACGAACACAGATTAACTTACCGAATCATACACGTCAAGGTCACTGCATACGTATAATCTCTCTGTCACAGGTATCCGGATTAATCCAGAGATATAGATATAAACGTCAAATCTCTATAGATGTAATCACGTCGACGTTTTTATTAGTAATCTCTCAAAAAACACTTAAAACTGATTTCTACAGTGTACCACGGGCCCATGGATTTAATAGATTGCTAATTCCATATTGAATACCTATGCTATGTACACAGAGCTGACAAATCCTATCTTGATATACACAGGATATCCTGAGCATCAGTCCACACCCAACGAACAGGCAGAGGTCTGATCTAAATAGATCGGTGACATGACTGTCATCTAAGTGTGGAGGATAACTCAGATATCCACAGTGGTATCTCAAGTCAAAGAATCACTATGCTGACTCAACCTGAGAAAATTCTTATTAACATTGGTGTACAATCTATTAAGAATCTTGGTGAGTCGTTCGATGTTTATTCCCTATAAACACCTACATGTCTATACGAGTCTCCAAGACTCATGGTTCACTGAGAAACCATCGAAATCTAAGATTCTAATATACGACATCTACCGGTCTTAACGGGTTTACTTTACTGACCAAGTTGTGTAAATCTTGACCGTGACCATTCTAAGAATGACAACGTCATGATACAACTCAATGTCAGTTACGACTTTTTACAACAGTATCATAACTAATCGTTCCAAGGTCGGTTACGTCTTTACCATATTAAAGAAGAAGTTATACAAAAGAAATTGTTTATTTTATTCATACTAAAATAATACATTAGTATTTACAAGGAAATACATAATAAACTTGACGCTTAAAGCACCAACTGTAACAAAGCATCCCTACCATTTCTATGAGATTAAAGAACCATGTGTTGTGTGTATCTATAGGGAAGTTTGTAGTGAAATATTTTGATGAAGTCTTAGTATATAATAAGTCATTAGATAAGTAGGTCCTGCATTTAAGGCATTTTATTGATATTTTAAGAAAGAAATAATTGTATGCTTATTTTAACATTGATTTGAAATTTTTGGAGGAATGTTTGCTATTGACAGAGTTTGCATATGATAGATGCATTCATTCTTCTTGTTCTTTCTCACTTTATGAGATTAATTATAATTTTAATTCTTTAACTCCTATGAATTTATTATCTTTGATTGTTATTAAGCTTGGGAGTTCGAATGAAAAAAGAAAGGCAGAGTTAATGAGAATAATGAGTTTCCAGTGTATTGTATTTGAACCTGGTATGGCTATTGCGCAAGAAGAGGTTCCCAGCATAGTAGAGATCCAAGCTACAACTGAGAGGAGATGGTCTATTTCAAGTCTTGGAGTGGACCACCGATAATGCTTACAAACTAGATCTTTCTGGTTAGTATGGTATGTCAGCAACGTTTAATGTTTCTGGTTTGTCTTATTTTGATGCAGGTACAGATTTGAGGTCGAATCTTTTTCAAGAGAGAGGGAGTGACATGATCCAAGCCATACATAGAGCATCAAAGGACATGGCCTCAACATAATAGAGCCATTGCAAGTCATATTAGATAGACGCACTAGTAATCGTGAAATCAAGAATATTTTTGATGGATAAAGCCTATTAAAGCCCGTCACCAAGTATTTGAGTTACACAAGGCTTAATGGGCTTGAGACATATCATTTGGGCATTGTTATATGAGCCCCATGAAATTGGAGTTTTTGTGTAAATGGGACAACTTGAAATATTTTGGGAAAAGTTTCCACATTTGTTGAATTTTTGTGATTTTGTTGTTTTCCTTTATTGACTTTTTTTGGTAAAGTTATGGATTAAGTTTTTATTACTTTTCACTTTTATGGAAATATGTCTAGAATACTAAATGACTATTAAAGGAATATCCTTTAAGTAACCATTAGTTAACCATTAATGATGTTTTAGTCATTTTCCATCCATTAAGGTTCCTTTCATTGTACAACATACTGTAACTTATCTTCTTAATGAAAGGAATGATATAATTTCGAATTTTCTTCTCAAAGAAATGGCTATGGCCAAAATTCAAGCTTAAGGGAGGGATTCCCATTTATTTCAATTTCGACTTATCTAAGGCGTGTCAACCGTAGAGGCTTCTCTGTGTTAGCATAATACTACAAGGAATCATCTTAAGGATTCTCAAATACAAGTTTTTTGTGTCCACGGAAAGGTTTTGTTAATTCGCGGTTCTTGGGGTTCTATCCGTTGCGAGGCGTTTACTTGGCCTAATCATCCAAGTGAGTTCTGTGTCACTTTTGAACCATATAAGGGTAGGCCCAAAGTAAACACAATGCATATTTAATCCTACAAATTGATGTGACTTGAACCATTGACCTCATGATTGAATGAGGAATAATAATAATAATAATAATAATATATACACGCACACATATATATAATGTGTGTATATATGGTAAAATAATAATAATAATACTTAATATTTTATATTTTATATTTTATTTTTTATTTTACCGACCGAACATAATTCGGTCGTTATTTACTATCAATTTATTAACTGATTATTCCTTCGGTCGATAAAATGAATAATTTTTTTATTTTTTATAATTAATATTCTTTTAGTGGCCAAATATTCATTCGATCGCTATTTATTATTTGGTCAGTAATTGTTGGCAGCATAACATGACGCCAAATTATCTTTCATATCGTATTACCGACTGAATATTGACTGAATTATTCGGTCTGTAATATTTTGATTGGTAATTGGTCAGAAATAATTTTTATCCTCTTCGGTTAGTATTCAGTCAGTAAATACCAAAAAAATACTAACCTACTATGTCGGTTGGTAATTTGGGTCAATAATTCCATATTTTTCTTGTAGTGTTTGTAGTTAATTTTCATTCAAACTCTTTCCCTTTGCAATCTATTTCAATTTCTATAAAAAATAAATAAATAAATTTCCTCTGCATTTAGAGTTTAATTCCAGTATAAGTTCTCTTCCAGTAATTTTTAATTCTGCATCTTTATTAGCTTTCTATTAGAATCTCCCTTTTGAACTTTAGATGATCTATTAACAATCACTCGTTTTCAGAAGTCAGTCATTATCGTAGATATCAATTTTGAGGATCTGCTCCTCTGGCTTACCTAATAATACTGATTTTCAAAGCCAACAATTATAGGTACTCATCAACCTAGAAAATACATAGTCATGATTTAGTTCATCAATTGCGATGCCATAATTTTGATTCAGTTAGTGTTAATTTTGATTTTTATAAAAAAGATAGATAATCTTCATTTTAGTGGGGTAAATTAAAATTATCTCTTTAACATACTATAGTTCTTATTAATTTATAAAAGATATCTAAAAAAATTTCGAATTAAGTAGAGATAACTCTCCCACTCACATAGCTCTGCCACTACACTTAATCAGGGCCACTCTTCTGATTGTCTAAATCTAAAAAAAACTAAAAAATGAATAATATTAATATTAAGGTTATTATAATTTTTATATAAAAAAATGTCCAACCAATTATATTAGGGAAAAAAAGCCCGTACAAATGGTAATTTTTTGCCTTTATGAAAAGAGTTCAAAGGCGATCCAAAGGCTTAAAAAGTATATTTTGATAAGCCATTAAAGCACTACTTAAACAAGAATTAGGCGCACAGACACAAATAGTTGATGCAACTATATAGGAATAGGGGACAAGAATTACAAGAAAGTGAGATGTTAGTAGAGGTGTTCACGGTGAGGTTCGGGTCGGTTTTTTCGCTTTTCACTTTTCGCTTTTCACTTCAAACCGCACGGGTTGGCGGTTTGGGAAATTAAAAACCGAAATCATAAATTTGATAAGGAAAATAACAGCAGTTCGGATTGGTGGTTTAGTGGTTTGGGAGATTCGGATCGGAGGTTTGGATTATACTTTTTTTAAGGAAATTTTGTGTGATTTCACATAATAATTGAAGAGAAAAAATACTGAATTTTCATTTATACATTACATATTGTCATATGATCATTAAATATCTTAATTTCATGGTTAAAAAAGAAGAAAATATAAATTATATCTAATTTGAACGCGGGTCGGCGGTTTAGGCGGTTTGGGTCGTGGTTTGAGTCAACATTTACTGTTTTGGGTGGTTCAGGTTGCGGTTGGGTCAAAACCGCACACCGAGCCGAAATTTACGGTTCAGTTCTGATTGACCCGAAATCATTTTTAAATTTTTTTTCAAATCACGGGATGCGGTTTTGGTTGGTGTAGTTCGTATCGTGTTACGGTTTGACTCGAAACCGTGATCACCCCTAGATGTTAGTATCCAAGTTGACTATTCCATCATTACAATGCCACGTGTAAGAGACCAATTAGTTGAGAATGACAAGTAACGTAGGCCTTATGCTTTTTAATTGCTGAGCATAATCACAATGTTATTAGAGCTTATAAATACATGTATATCATGGCAATACTTCAATTCTTATATACTACTGGTATCATATCATTTATGTAACTATTCAGTCATACGTTATCATGTTATTAAATAGTAAAATAATAATTAATAAATAATAATTTTATTTAAAACATTCTTATATATTATATAATTATTGATTGATAATACAATATTGTTGACGACTGCTTTTTTTTCCATGGGCAATTCGAGAAAATAACTCCTCAAACAAATCTCCCTTAAGTAATGATTTGATTGGTTTGTTGGGATCCAAAGTAAATTTGACAGGCAAATGGAAAACAGATAGATAAAATAAAGGATTTAACGTGGTTTGGTGGAATGGGTCAAACCTACGTACACAAATGCAAAAGAAATAAAATCTTTTGTTCCCTTAAGGTTTTTTTCCATCTGAAAATCATCATTCCCATATTTTTTCCTACGGTCACACATCCAGTCCAAATAGTAACCTGAATCCAACTACTCTCACATTTTCCCGTGCATCAGTGGATAAGCTTTAATACTCTTATATGCTCTCACTGTCTCAGTCATTTTAGAAGTTTCAAATCCCTAAGTAGGGCCTACATCACCCATTCATGAAAATAATATTACAATCCCGACCTACGTCCTCGATTGGTGTATCAAAGTGTGTGGCGATCTCCCTTGCTGTAATGACCAGGTCAGGCCAGTATAGATGCCTTCATTTTCCTCATTTCCCTATTCAATTCCGAACAATCTTGATAACTGTTTGAAAACTCATGAGCCCAGTCATTGGTGTCTAGCTTGTATCTTCTAATGGTCTCCTCTTTATGCTTCTTTGTCTTCGACAACCTTCCTCGGGTGTATGTGACTATACTCTAGTTGACCGACTTAAAAATCTCATTCACATTGCTACAAACACGAAAATAGAGACCATGATGTCCTCGAGTCGGTCTCAAAATGTAACCATATTTGATCCTCTCGTTGAGTCGGATACATTTATGACTTGGCCCGGGACCTTAGTTGGGTAAGCGAAAACCCATTAATACCCTTCTTCTTTTTCCAAATCTTCCCGGGTCTAAAAATAACCATCAAAATTTATCTAATAGTTCTCGGTATCAACGAATTGGTAATATAATTTCAAGAACTACAATGGTGGTACGGGTGGTACCCTAGTTCCCGGTCTCAATCTTACTTCCATTGAAACTGCATCAACCCCGGGTCATTAGAGCATTTATATCATCAAAAGATTTCATTTTCGTGATGATTGCTTCATTAAATACCTCTCTAGGCTTTTTAAAAAGTGCCTATTTGGGAGTTCTGTAACCATTAGGACCCCTCTTAAATGTCTGTCACATTATTCTAGGGCTTCCATAGCTTTGTCTCATGAGATGCCACGTGTCGTACATCTATGGTTTGCGTGCCAAAATCGAAGATGGTTGGATACCAATCGAACCATCCCCCCAATCTCGTCTCTCTATTTGGATTTCAACGGATAAAATCCTCACTATATGTGGCGTTGATCTTGTCTATTTACCTTAATCGAATGGTCAAAATCTAACCGAGCTGTATTTTTAAAGGAAAATTGTACACCAATTCATTCTTTCAACTTTTCATTTTCTTCAAAGAAAATCAGCAAGCTTCTATGATTTCAACAATCTTCCCAACCCTCAAACTCATCACAAGTTCTTCAGCACTTTCTTCAATCTTCCCAAGTAAGTTCTTCTCTGAACGCCTTTCTCTTCGCTAATGTTTCTATTTTTATTAGTGTGATGGATGTTGAATACTTGTATTTGTGCTTCTGTATTTTTGTAACAATGATGATATGATGGGTGGTTTTACTCATGCGGATGAATTTATGTTGTTTTATGTGTATGTATGAGGTTGCTTTTTCTAGGTTTTGGGGTGTCTCTACTATAGTTATGGTTTGAAGATTTATTGCTTTGCTAGTTTTAAGGCGTTTAGAGTCTTTTAGAGTCATTTGGTATGGATGAAGATGATAAACCTATTTTTAGTGTATTTTACTTACAGATTGAGAACTGACCTTCATCCTCGTGTCATGCCCTAAAAGGTATGTCAGACTCCGCGTCTTCCTCCCCTATTCCACCCAACAAATTACTTTCCACTATGCCTCCATGGTATGAGGTCATATATAGCTTTAGATCAGAAAGTCTCGATGATTATGAAACCATACTGACCGTATTCGAATTGGAGATATAAAGTTACCGTAGAAGGGTTACCAGACCCGATCCAAACCACATCAAGATCGACTTCATAAACCTTGATATGTATCGGGCCTCATCGATAACTCAAGCCAATTTATAGTAGCTGAGGGAAAGATTTGGTATCCTAGAGGCCCTTAGTCTTCAAGTTCCTGATGAGGATGATCTGGCGAGCTACCCCAGTGATGATCGGGTGGCATTATGCACAACCTTTTTCGACATAGGACTATGTTTCCTTGTAAAAATATTTTACGAAGATGTTATCAGTTAAAATTGAATTGATAGAAGGTCCTGGCAGGTCTCTACGTGGTCTAGAGCCGAGCCGGGCTGAGAGAACTAACCTTTCATCTCACAACAGGGGCACCCATATCGTCACCAATCTCCTAGCCAATAACAAGAATTTTAAGGACATGTGGTTTTGGGCCATAGGTCATTGGGGAAGACATCAGTGGAAAGATAGTGAAGGCTTCTCCGTCCCGAATATTTTCCAAGTGAGGTAATAACTGACCCATCTCTTCTTTCTAACTGAATGTGAAACCTTCTAACTTCAGTGCCGTTTCCATCTTTGCTTGGGTGACCTCTCAAAAGTCCACCATGTAACACAGGCTAGGGTAAAGAAGGCATTTGAATTCGGAGGCCACTATCCAGACCTCTTCAGTCCTTCGACCCTGGCTGACCCAGGCCTCACCCCGATCACTCCGCCACCCCAATCCAAACAGACTGGTACATTCTAACCGACCCACTAGTTTCCATTTTTACTGCCTTACCTTTTGTTCATACTTTTTTTTACCCTTTTTATGCCTTAACGGTTTCCTTCTATTTGTAGGAATGTCTTCTCACAAAGATCTCGCCCAACTTTCTTAGAGGATAGCTAGAGCCTCTCGGGGAAATCCAAAGGCAGCCGCTCTCGAGTTACTACTTCTGATCCGTCCAAGGCTATGTAGAAAATGGTAAACTTGGATCCCTCATCAGCAAGCACCCGGGTGCTCCACAGACCACCCAAATATTAACCCATTCAACCCCAACGCCAAAATGTTCCACCGCCAATTCCAACCACAAGAATGCCCTAAATATCCAAAGCCACATCCGCTCCCCCGACCACTGAAAAGACAATCACATCAAGTCGGCAGAGAGGAGACCGAGGGGTTCGTAAAGAAGGTTTTTAGAAGACAAACGGTGGGCAACAAAAGCAAAGCCCATGCCACCCCTTCTAAAGCCAGAGATGGTGTCCCGCTATCTGGGATTGACAATTTTATCAGATAGGTTAAAGAGAAGGTGGCCCACCTCCCCTTGGCCTATAATTATATGGCTGATACTATCAGTTTGGACAAATCCAAGGAGTATGAAGAGCTCTCACTTGAGGAGATCATCAACAAATCCTACAAATTTCAAACAAGGGTAACTAGACTTTTCCTATGTAACTTTACATATTCATTGTGCTGTCATGACCCCATTCTTTATGTGCAGATAGCCTATCTCATGGCCACAAATCAAGATTTATTAATTAGCACTATTTTGAGGGAGGTTAAGCATAAAGGCTTCAGATTCGCTTGACTGAGCGGGAACAAGAATTTTCTAAGTTGTTAGACGAAACTAGAATTGAAATCTAGGGCCTTAAAATAGAGATCTGAGGCCTTAAGAAATCCGAATGAGATGCCAAGGCTGATGTCACTTCCATCCACAAGGTTTCAAACTTAACCAATAATGAGAGGGATAAGGCCAGGGCTGAGGCAACCTAGGAAACTTACAAGCTCAAAATCCAACTCTGCCAAACTTTTTTGGCCGATAGCAAACTGGATCTGAGAAAGGTAGAGGTCGAGATGCCTGACCATTTGGATACCGTCAAACAAGAGGCTAAAATTGAAGGAATAGATGATTGTAATAGGATATTCGAAGCACTGTAGCCCGACGTGGACTTGGATGTAATTTGCAAGATCATAAAGTTGTGAAAATGAGAAATTTCACAAGAAAAGGCATTCGGTGATCTCTCTCAAGACCCTGAGGATTTCCACAATGCCTCCTACACAATCGGATCCTGACACTTCGACCTCTGCTGTTGTTCAATTGAAGAGGCTTTCGATGTTGGTTTCTATTAAGGTCCCAAGATTGATTATAAGCATGAAATAATGTGTGAATAATAATCAACGAAGTTGCGGAATACTTACATCGATCGGTTGAGTGACGCGGCAAGCAACGAAACTTAAATTTCTGCCTCCAAGTGTGCTCGGCAGTGACCAGTCCATTGTCTTAAAAATTTCAGTTTTGAGCCAAGTTCCAATCTCCAAGCTTTCGTCAAACGATTCCCGGCTCATAGGTGGACTTCCCTATCACCTTCGTATGTCCTGTAAGTGTGCTAGCACTTGTGATTTTTGCCACAAAATCAAACTCTTAGCTTCCCTCACTACTCGGCATTTTGACAGAAAAATGGAGAGCATTTTTCCCCCTGGGTGTGAATGGTGTAAGAAAGAGAGAGATTGTATTTGGTTTGTAAAATTTGTGTATTAAATACACACATTTTAATTTCAAACTCATTTCATTTGAATTTGGCTTTAAAGTCAAACCATTAAAGTCATCAACCAAACACATCACTCACATCAACTTCCATCAATCAGTGAATAGTGACTTGCGTCAATCACTCAAAGTGAAAGACATTCATCACTAGATTGACAAATGATGTGATGCTAGATGTGACTAGTGATTTAACGCTTGATTTGACTTGCGTGCCGTACTCAAATTCGAAATGCGAATGCGCTCACAAATAATCTCGAGCTCGGGTTCGTTAATTCCAAATTAACGATTTCTCTGTTGCGTCGTAATTAAATCTAATTTAATTAAATAATCACGCCAAGCATAATTACTATTCACGTCGCTAACGAATTAATTCCAAATTAATTCGTTCACCCGAATTAAAATTTAATTTTAATTCCGCATTGAAATCCAATTTCGTTTAATATATCAAATATATTAATTTACCGATTAATTCCAAATTAATCGTTATCTCTCTTTAATTGATGTTTTATCCTAGATAAAATATCTCCGAAATTAATCCCAGATTAATTTTCTCTCTCTTCTAATTAATACCAGATTAATTAAAGTGCGAGTCATACATCATCGGTGAATCTTTGGGAAGAGACCCATGAGATCCCCGGATATGTTGGTAGTAAATTCGGTCGTCGAACTATCTGAATACGTAACTACCTCGTACTACGTTTCACCGATTTACAAGACAAGGTTGGCCTCTAGCAAAGCGCCATGCCTACCCAATTCTCCGGAAATATCCTTACAGGAATAAAGGATCTGTATCAGGCGTAGTATACGTAGTATTGCATATTTCTGTCCAGTATCGGATGATCACGTGCTATGCTTGGGGCTGGAATTGTGACTGCCCCGTACGAAGCACATGTCGGATGTCTGGTAACTAGTCTCTATAATCGGATAAACCTGACCTTGTCATTTTATCCCGATAGCTGAAGCATTTAAGAGAACCAATCTCGTATCCTACGTGACCATCATCTCCACTATGAGTGGAGTGATACTTCCATCTTGACATCACACGCAACACACTACGATTCTCAATATACCCAGTATTGGCGTACACAGAACCTGTTAAAGCCCTGGACGACCGCAACCAAAGTACATTGATTATCGCAAGTATTAACGGTGCAAGTCTCAGGTTAAGACCAATACACCTACCCTGATTTCGGACTTCCATAGACACATAATCATACTACCAATGGAATTCCGAGGGGGTCTATCCAGAGCAAAGCTATTTCCCGTACCATCGGTGAAACACAACCTCCTACTACACTTGCATGAGTATCCAATACCCAAATATATGAGAACTATACCGCTATGCCCTCACAACGCGCACCAGTGCAATACTAGTCTTTTACGTATTTATCGATGTACAATCTCGATAATACTCTAACTTAGGATATTTAATGATTTATCTTTCGTGGACTGATACTGTCTCATACAATTCTCCATCCAGGAACAAATCATAGGGACCTCTCATCATTTATACATCTAGGTGATCTAATCACAAATGATAAGAGTGCAATCTTCTTTGTCACATAGTTAATTTGTACAACAACACCATGATCTGTACAAATAGTGACGTTATGGGTCATAATTGTCCAACAGTCTCCCACTTGGCCTATAGCCAGTCACTCGAGTGCTTGACACCCGAACTATGTACGATTGGCTCAAATTGTTCAGGAAAGCTTTCGTCAGTGGATTTGCATGATTATCATCTGATGCGATTTATTCGATCATCACATCGCCACGATGTATGATCCGAAGGAATCAGATGAATATCGAAGTATGCATCTGGATCGTTGATGAGACCACTAATTCCTTAGCCTGTGCTGATTCCTAGCTCAGCTCCTAACAGAACTATATCTAATCTAATTAGTTTGTTATTGACCCAGATGGTTTCTATTGCTGCATCAGCTACATCAATTACCCGCATTTGTTGTTTATACGACAATAGTATCTTGCTTGGAAGATTTCCCGCTTACTGTACCGTTATTCAAACTGTATAGTACCGTTTACGACTTTCAGTCATTTTATGGGTTTAGGAAACTTGCAGTAGTGATTCCAGTCACTTCAAGTTCTCCTTCTCCAAAGACTAAGGCAGCATCCTTGGATCTCTAAGATACTAACGGATAGACCCGGCCACGGTTCCGGTTCCGAACCGGAACCGAATTGAAACAGAACCGGTTGGAACCGGAATCGTTGGCGACCGGTTCGGTTGGGGTTCCACCCCAACTCGAACCGATCGGAACCGGTGGAATCGTACGGTTCCACCGGTTCTACGGTTCCAACCGAAACCGTTCGGTTCCAGTTGAAACCGTAGGGTTCCAACAGGAACCCTACACCCCAACGGCTACTAGCCGTTGGGGGGGCAGGGTAAGTAAAAAAAATAATTTATTAAAAATTTTATTAATGAAAATATAAATTACTAATATATTGATAATGCTTCTTTAAGTGCAACAACAAGTGCAAGCGGAACCGGAGCCGAAGGATCAATAGATAATGATGATTGATAATTGTAAAATTATAATTTAAAAAGGGGGTATGTCTTAAAATTGTAATGGAACTACGTAAGCTTTGATTCCTCTCACCCTTGGAAGATACGTAGGCAACTTAAATTTTTTAAAATTTAAGCTCAAGCTCTTCAATGTAATAAATTTTTTTATTTATAAAATTAAACTCATTTATTTTAATTTATTTTCAAAATTAAGAAAAATGGTTTGGAACCTTGAACTGAATCGGAATCGAACCGGTCTGTTCCGGTTCGATTCAAGGTTCCGATTCCACTTAAGTGTGGAACCGGAAACCGGCCGGTTCGGTTCGGTTTCGAACCAGAACTGAACCGTCGGCCGGGTCTACTAACGGATGTTCTTAACATCAATCCAGTGACTATCACTTGGATTGGCCTGTTTATGAATTCATATGCTCAAAGCGTATGAGACACCAGGTCACGTATATTTTTCAATGTACGGTTTCTCGGAAGTAAAGCTTTCACCGATTATTTTTATGGGAATATCTTTTCCAAGAAATGACATATATTATCATTATTTATAGGACATTCATTGTCAGTGCGCTCCCACTGACCCTCTTATATACACAAGAATCATTTTCGTTTTGAATTAAGTCATACACCATTATGATTACATCAAAATGATAATTCCAAGAACTCATGCTTGCTTCAATCCAAACATGGATCGAATAACCTGCAAACATTGTTTGCTAGTTTTGGCACGACAAAACCGACAGGATGTTACAAACATCCTCCAAAAGGTTTCCTTTTAAGGAAAGCAATTTTTCCCGTTTCAGCTGTCATATTTCATAAATAAAACATGCAGCTTCAGCAAGCATTATCCAAATGGATTTACCATGGCAACAGTTAAAAGGTTGAATCGAAATCAACACAATATCGATAACGATACCTTTCCGCTACAAGCCTAGCTTTGTACGTTGGTATGTTGCCATCCATGTATGTCTTCCTTGAAGACTTATGTAGTACCAGTAGGCACAATGCCTTGCGGTACATCAACTAGTATCCAAACTAAGTTGATATACATGGAATCCATTTCGGACTCATATGACACTTTTCCATAAAAGGGAGTCGATACCTTGTATCACTACCTCTTATGTAGTCAGTTGGTATTCCTCAATAAGATAGACATCTTTATGAGGTGAGATCAGAAACCCATACCCTAGGTTATTTTCTGACTCTCTTCGTTATACGCGGTTCTTGTGTATTTGAAGATTACTTGTACAGTTTCATCCTTGATGAACTGTTTTGTGTTCCATTAGGAATGGGTGCCTTGAATAGTATTACTCCGATTTTCATCGAGTTTTACTATCCTCCCACTTACCACTGCATATCGGTATTCCTCTTAGGAAAACTGCATGGTGAGCAACAATTACATTGTTCTCTTAGTGAGTTGTATAAGTACAATACTTATGGTATCCCTAGGACATCCTACAATTGGCACTTATCCAATTTGGGTTCTAGTTTGGTATCATCCAAACTTATGCCTAGCATACCCAAATTATCAGGAATGAGAAACCCGGTTTCTTTCCCGTTCATATCTAATATGAAATCTGTCAAACAGATTTTAATGGAACCTTATTCTAAATAAGTTCTGCACTGTTTATGTGTATCCGTTGAAGGAAAAGGTAGCTCAGAGCGACTCATGATTAACCTTATCATGTCCAACAAAATTCGGTTTATCAGTTATGGACACACCGTCAAATTGACGTGTTCCGGGAGGAGTCCTCATTTGAAAGAATACTATACTATTTCAAGTATATTAGAAACTTATTGCTTAAGTATTTTCCATTACGGTCTTACCGTGACGTTTTAATACTTTAGCCGATTTGTTTGTCTATTTCGTGTCGAAATTTTAAAAGTTTCCGATTGGTGTTCTAAAAGAAACACATAACCATAACGCGATGCCACATCCGTATAGGTCATGAAATATTCATATCCACATCTAGCCTAGCTAGACATTGGCCCACTTGCTTCACTATGAACTATGGCTAACAGGTCGGTGGCATTTACACTTTTACCAAGTAAATAGTGTTTTAGGCACTTTGCCCAATAAACTAGATTCGTAGACTTTATTTGATTGGAATCAAATAAGTCCGAGCACCCACTCTTCAAAAGTGTGGATATACGAGTCTTGTTTCATTATGTCCCAGACAACAATGCCACATATTAGTTTCTTCTGATCAAATCAGTTTGAGCTATTTGATTATCATGTTATATGTTTGAGATATTATTTATATTCAAAATATAAATGTTGTTATTCACATCTAATTTGTTTATCTCAATATCATCTTTATATAATGAAACACTTTAGTGTATTAGAACATAAAGGTTCACCCGCAACGGGTTAAACACTGATATAGAGATAATGTATCTAGTCAAACTAGTTACATTATAACAGTTTCTTAATTTAAGTACATACCCGAAGGTAGTTCCTAAACTTAGGTATCTACGGTTAAAACAGCGACTTTCATCCCGTTTCCAATCCGTAGATTAATCTCAACTGAAGTCAGTAGCCTGCTCATAGTAGATTCTACACATCAGTACATATATTTTATATACCATACTAAGTATTTAAAATCCAATTTCAATACTAGTAGTGAAAATAATTTTGACAAACATATTTAAAGTCAGAGCCTTGCCCTTTCTTTAATTCGTTCATGTCTGCCTTGTCCAAACAGCAGTCACGCTTCCGCGATTCCATTTGCCACAATTTAAGGAGATATTTTAGGATATGACCTTTATCTTCCCAGAATATTATAATGATTTTGCCTTTGCCCTTTTCAACATTCCAGTAGCCTTTGGCCAAGCCTTGGCCATGTAGAATATCGAAGTAAGGTGCGCCTTGCGCTACTTGCCTAATTGCAAACTTTGACTTTGTCTCCTTGAGAATAGTCATTAACTCTCCAAGAGTTATTCTTGCAATTTTAGTACTTTTAAAATCTAAACATAGATTTATGAAGATCCTTCAATTTCATTATCATAATTTAAGGATCTAATCCTTAGTTCTGATTCAGAAATTAAGGAGTCTACTGCGACAAGCTTAATGGATTTAAGCACTAAAGTTATCATCACATAAATCTTCTACAGATTATGCTCGACTGTTTGCTTAACTCCAGGCTTTAGGCATAATATGTTATTTTATCAAATAAAGTAACTTTTTATTTTTCCAGGACCGTCCTGAAATTTATTCACAATTTGAAAATTAAACCATTTAAATACATTTTCCTAGGATTATGTCTTAAACGTCAATCTTTCAATTATATCTTGATCTCAATAGTCCAGCTATTTAATCAACGATTTTGGTACTATTTATTATAATGATTACAATAGTCCAACTATTTAATCAACTATAATTTAATAGATTAAAATCAATTATATTGATTACTATAATCCAATTATAAAATCAACTATAAATGAATAGTTTGAATATAGTCCAACTATTTATTAAAACAATGATTTTAAATATTAGTCCAACTAACATTTAATTTATAATGATGAATGATATTTGTTTGAGCACGTATGACAAGTAATTAAACGAATATTACAAATGCAATTCTTGCCACCCACTAATTTTCGACGAGCCTCTAACCCTCTGTCGAGTACTCGAGAAACCATGTTTTCCAGTGGGCTAGGATCCCGTTAAATATCACACAATCTTGACTTTGGCCAACAAATTATATGATAATTAACTAGGTAGATCTCTAAGATCAATTGGATCCAATCCAATTCCTAGATCTGGTAGAGGAACATCCAAGTTCGAAACATATATCTTATATATGCCAATACATCCAATGTATTACATACCTTTTTCCTCTGAATCAACTAAGCCTTGGCTTTGGCACAACAAGCTTAATGATTCCAGTTAAGCGCGACCCATTGACCATGGAAAGCTTCGTAATCAATGTCGATAGACAAGAACTGGTCTTGACTTTGGCCAACAAACCACAACTTGGACAAGACACTGATATGGAATAAAGCCTTCGTGATTCAAACACATCTTCGACAGACAAAGGCCTTGACTTTGGCCAACAAACCAATGCCGTCTTAGATCTTGAGTAAGAATCACTCAATGGAAGGAAAGACGCTTAATACATTGCGAGGGTTTTTCGCGTGCAAATTGGCAACCAATTTATTATTTTTGTTAAGGTCTCGTCATCATACACCCTTAAACATGTATTCTAAACACATAATAAAGCACATATGAATAAAATAATAATGATATGCGGATGGATACTTTACACATTGATCATAGATCAAGTCTCTCCATTTCTCTCTCCCGCTAGCACATGTATTTACTTCTACCCGTTACACTACACTTCTAAAGAAACCTCATTTACATTGAGGGGAATAGGTGAGAAGAGAATACAAAGAATATGGAGGTGATAAGGCTGGACTCGCAGGTCCAATTAATAAATCAAATTTATTACAACAATTTCTAAAATTGCCCCACCCATCTAATATTCATCCGATATACATTATTCATGCATCGCAACCACGTATTCACACAAGCATGTTATCAATCAATCTAATCAAATTAATTAATCTGATAATTAGTGATCATCCAATGTTCAAACAACAATTTGATTTTGCTCGAGTCAAACTCGTTTTGCGAATAAGTACTGAAAGTATGAATTCTCGAATTAAATTAAACTACATCATTAAATCCAATTCTAATTCACTATTTAATTCCAAATTAAATATTACACTTTATTAATAAACCTTTTACGATGTAAATTCCCAATTTAATCGTAACGTGTCTCAAAGACCGATTAACGTCCACGTCAATTCAATTAAAGTCCAATGGGCTTTCAATTAATTTCTTAAGGTGTGGACTTTTTGGTCAACTCGGGTCAAACTGAATACCAAATCAATCCGGGAATTACCCCATAATAAGCCCATTAATCATTTTGGCCCATTAGGCCAATTAAACTTTAAAGGTCCATTAGTCGCATTTGGGCTTAACGGAAGTGGTTTTGGGCCCAATTGGATCCAATCCATTTGGCCTAAACCTAACTTGTACAACAAAGCCCAATAAGTCCATTTAAAAAAATAACAAGCCCAAATCCAATTTTAAGGCCCAATTCAATTAAATTCCAAAAATGCAATTTCAAATTTAATTACATAAAGTGTGTAACATGATTAATTACTCAAATTAACATTCTTCAAACATCAATATATACAATTAATCATGCTCATTTTCATCATCACATGTCCAACACATTTTGATTAAAATCAACCCAATTACATACTTTAAGGTCTCGGCCATGGGAGGGGATTTGTGTCCGATTCGAATTCAATCCAATTAATTCTACAATCGACATTAAATCACATTCCCGAATGATTCTAACTCATCCAAAGAATCAAAAATAAAAAATCCAAGACTTTATAGGGCTATATGTATTCGGCAACACATACATTTGGCGAAAAATTATCCAATCATATTTTCTGAAATTAATCCAATCAATCTTCTTCAATTCAAAAACATTTAAGCATACTCAATCATCCAATTTCATACAATCATGCTCAAAGTCATTTTGCTCAAATTAATTTTACCCAAATTTTAATAAGCCCTAAACTTTTCATGCTCAAACCTTGCTCTAGATGCCATTGTCGGTTTCTATTAAGGTCTCAAGATCGATTATAAGCATGATATAATATGTGAATAATAATCAACGAAGTTGCGGAATATTTACATCGATCGGTTGAGCGACGCGGCAAGCAACGAAACTCAAATTTCTACCTCCAAGTGTGCTCGGCAGTGAGCAGTCCATTGTCTTAAAAATTTCTGTTTTGAGCCCAGTTCCAAGCTCAAAGCTTTCGTCAAACGATTCCCGGCTCATGGGTGGACTTCCCTATCACCTTCGCATGTCCCGTAAGTGTGCTAGCACTTGTGATTTTTTTGCCACAAAATCACACTCTTAGCTTCCCTCACTGCTCGGTTTTTGACAAAGAAATGGAGAGCATTTTGCCCATTGGGTGTTGAATGGTGTAAGAAAGAGAGAAATAGAGAGATTGTATTTGGTTTGTAACAATTTTGTATTAAATACACACATTTTAATTTCAAACTCATTTCATTTGAATTTGGCTTTAAAGTCAACCATTAAACCCATCAACCAAGCACATCACTCACATCAACTCCATCAATCAGTGAATAGTGACTTCGTCAACACTCAAGTGAAAGACATCCATCACTAGATTGGCGAATGATGTGACACTAGATGCGACTAGCGATTTGATGCTTGATTTGACTTGCGTGCCGCACTCGAATTCGAAATACGATGCGCTCGTAAATACTCGGGCTCGTTAATTTCAAATTAACGATTTCTCCATTGCGTTGTAATTAAATCTAATTTAATTAAATAATCACGCCAAGCATAATTACTATTCACGTCGCTAACACGAATTAATTCAATTAATTCGTTCACCCGAATTAAATCTAATTTTAATTCCGCGTCGAAATCCAATTTCGTTAATAATCAAATATATAATTTATCGTTAATTCCAAAATAATCGTTATCTCTCTTTAATTGATATTTTATCCTAGATAAAATATCTCCGAATTAATCCCAGATAAATTTTCTCTCTCTTCTATTAATCCCATCCCAGATTAATTAAGTGGCGAGTCTACGTCTCGTGAATCTTTGGGAAAGCTACCATGAGATCCCCGATATGTTGGCGTAAATTCGGTCATCGAACTATCTGAACACGTAGTACGTTGTACTACGTTTTAACCGATTTATAGACAAGGTTTGTTGGATAATATGACCCATAGCGTCACTATTTGCACAGAACATTGTGTTGTTGTAGCAAATTAACTATGTAACAAGGAAATTGCACTCTCGTCATTTGTGATTAGATCACCATAGATATATATAAATGAAGAGAGGTCCCTATGATTAGTTCCTGGATTGAGATGATATGAGACAGTATCAGTCCACGAAGGATTAATCATTAAATATCCCTAGCCGTAGTATTATCGAGACTGGACATCGATAATGCGGAATAGGCTAGTATTGCACTTGTGCGCGTTGTGAGGGCACAACGGCATAGTTCTCATATATATAAGTATTGGATACTTATGCAAGTGCGATAGGAGGTCGTGTTTCACCGATGGTACGGGAAACAGCTTCGCTCTGGATAGACCCCTCGGAATCCCATTGGTATTATGACTATGTGTCTATGGGAGGCCGAAATCAAGGTAGGTGTGTATAGTCTTAACCTGAGACTTGCATCGCTAATACTTACGATAATCGATAAACTTTGGATTTGGTGGTTGGGGGCTTTGACCGGTTCTGTGTCTACCACTTCTGGGTTTATCAGAGAGTCGTAGAGTATTGGATGTGATGTCGAGACGGAAGTATCACTCCAGTCATATGGAGATGATGTCACGCAGGATACGGTACTAGTGCTCTTGAGTGTTGCGCAACCAATCGGGATATTGTGACCAGGTCATGTATATCCGATTATAGAGACTATGTTACCAGACATCCGATATGTGTTTCGGACGGGGCAGACACTTATCCAGCCCCAGCCCTAACACGTGATTATCCGATACTGGGCCGATACGCACAATACTTAGTATACTACGCTTGATATAGATCTATATATTCCTATAAGAATATTTCTGGAGAATTGGGTAGGCATGGCGCTTTGCTAGAAGCCAACCTTGTCTTGTAAATCGGTATAAACGTAGTACGAGGTACTTACGTGTTCGGATAGTCCGACGACCGTATTTACTGCCAACATATCCGGAGATCTCATGGGTCGCTTCCTGAAGATTCACCGATGATGTATGACTCGCACTTTAATTAATCTGGGATTAATTAGAAGAGAGAGAAAATTAATCTGGGATTAATTGAAGAGAGAGAAAATTAATCTGGGATTAATTCGATGAGAGAGAAAATTAATCTGGGATTATTACGGAGATATTTTATCTCGGATAAAATATTAATTAAAGAGAGAGAACGATTAATTTGGAATTAATCGATAAAATAATATATCCGATATATTATACGAAATTGGATTTCGACGCGGAATTAAAATTGGATTTTAATTCGGGCGAACGAATCAATTTAGAATTAATTCGTTAGCGACGTGAATAGTGATTTCGCTAGGCGTAATCATTTAATTACGACGCGACGGAAAATTCGTTAATTTGGAATTAGCGAACCCGAGCCCGAGTGTGATTGCGAGCGCGTTCGCATTTCGAATTCGAGCGCGGCACACAAGTCACATCAAGCGTCAAATCACTAGTCGCGTCAATCGTCAAATCAATTGTCACTTTGAGTGATGTGACTTGACAACATGTCACTTTATTAAAGTGATGTGACTTAAAGTTAAAGTAGAGTGATGTGACTAAAGTAAAAGAGATGTGATTGAAAAGCTTTTGCTTTTTTGACTTTTGTATTTGATTTTATTTTTGGAAAATGAAATAAATATATAAGTAAAAAACATTTTCTTTTCTCTCTCTCCCATCTTGAAAACCGTATATGCTTCTTCCCTCTCTTCACGGTTTTTCACTCCATTTTTGGAGCCAAAAAACTTCTTCCCTCTCTCACGGTTTTGAGACCATTTCTTCTCATTTTGGTTTGATCACACTAAATGAAGATGAAAGAGTGCTAGCACACACTTGAGTTGTATTATGGTGATAGGGAAACGAATTTGTGAGCTTGGAAAGCTTGAAGCTTGGAGCTTTAATGGAGTCTTTCATGGCCGAATTTTGGAGACACAAAGAGGAGCAAAACCGAGCCATCCACCACCTTTGGGAGACATTGCCGAGCATGTAGAGAGAGCTTGAAGGCTTGTGTTCTTCATTTCATCAAAACCCATCAATGTGAGTTGTGTTTCCGCCTTACTCCTTTGATGTATTCATGCGAATTTCTTGCTTGATTTGATGATTTTGGGACCTTAATTAGAACTCAACAATGGTATCTTGAGCTATTATCAAGCATGAAAAAGTTAGGGTTAAAATTGGGGATTTTCAATTGAAGCATGTTTGGGTGAAATTGGATGTTAAAGTATGCTTGTATGTTGATGAATTGAAGTTGTGCATGATCAATTTCATGAAATTGGATTGGATTCAATTTTCTCCAAATTTGGGCATGACAAATTGGGTAAAATCAATTGGAGCATGATTTGATTAAATTGATTAATTAAGAATGCTTAAATGATGTTGAATTAAAGATTGATTGGATCAATTTGAAGAAATTGTGTTTGGAACAAATTTCCCCAATTTTTTATGTTGGCATAAAGTAACAAATTTGGGTAAACTTGATTTTGAGCATATTTTGTGAAATTGGATGAATGAGAATGCTTAAATGATGTTTAATTTAAGATTGATTGGATCAATTTGAAGAAATTGTGTTTGGAACAATTTTCCCAATTTTTTATGTTGACATAAAGTGATGAATTTGGGTAAACTTGATTTTGAGCATGTTTGATGAAATTGGATGATTTAGAATGCTTAAAGTATGTTTAATTGATGATTGATTGGATCAATTTGTTGAAATTGTGTTTGGAACAAATTTCCCCAAATTGCTTATGTTGGCCCAAATTAAAGACCCTAATATCTTGGTAATTTTTTGTTTGTTTGATCATTAGATGACTTGAAACAAGTGGGTAATGTTGAATTGAAGTTTGATTGGATTGAATTTTGATTTGGAACAATTTTCCCAAATTAAAGTAGGCTTGGCCGAATTCAATTGGATATGAAATTCATTGTGTTTTTTGTATTTTGATTCATTAGATGAATTTAATTGATTTGGGAAATGATGATTGTGGATTCAATTTGATTGAAACCAAATCGGATTTAAAAACCCCTAAATGCCAAGACTTATAAAGCATGTAAAATGGGTTTGGTTTTAATAAATTGTGTTAGACACTATTTGATGTTGAAATGCATGATTAAGTATGCTAATTGACGTTTTAGAAATATTAATTAGGTGGTTAATCATGTATAACACTTAGGTTAATTAATTATGAAATTTGGAATTTTATAAGTTAATTAATTAGGCTTGTTTTTGGAAATTGGGCCTTGAATGTTATAATTGGGCTTTTGGGCTTTGTTGTACAAAGTTGGGTTTAGGCAAAATTGGTTGGATCCAATTAGCCCAAAACCGCATCCATAAAGTCCAATTATGACTTAATGAACCTTAATTATTTAATTGGGCCTAATGGGCCAAAATTAATTTAAAGGCTTATGGGGTAACTCCCGGATTGGACTTTGGTTATCGGTTTGACCCGAGTTGACCAAAAGTCCACGCCTTAAGAAATTAATTAAAAGCCCATTGGACTTTAATTAAATAAACGTTGGACGTTAATTGGGCTTTGAGACCCATAACGATTGAATTTGGAATTTAAATCGTAGAAGGTTCGTTAATAAAAGTGTAATATTTAATTTGGAATTAAATAGTGAATTAGAATTAAATGCGTATTAAATTGGATTTAATTATGTAGTTTAATTTAATTCGAGAATTCGTACTTTGAGTACTTATTAGTAAAACGAGTTTGACTCGAGCAAAACAAATCAAATCGTTGTTTGAACATTGGATGATCACTAAATATCAGATTAATTAATTGGATTAGATTGATTGATAACATGCTTGTATGAATACATGGTTGCGATGCGTGAATAATGTATATCGGATGGATATTAGTCGGGTGGGACAATTTTAGAAATTGTTTAAATAAATTGATTTATTAAATTGGACCTGCGTGTCCAGCCTTATCACCTATATACTCTTTGTATTCTCTTCTCACCTATTCCCCTCAATGTAAATGAGGTTTCTTTAGAAGTGTAGTGTAACGGGTAGAAGTAAATACAAGTGCTAGCTTTGGAGAGAGAAAATGAGAGATTTGATCTAGGATCAATGTAAAGTATCCATCCGCATATCATTATTATTTTATTTCATATACGCTTTATTATGTGTTTAGAATGCATGTTTAAGGGTGTATGATGATGAGACCTAACAAAGATAATTAAATTGGTAGCCAATTTGCACGCGAAAAACCCTCGTTCTATATTAAGCGATTATCCTTCCATTGAATGATTCTTGTTCAAGATCTGATTGGCATTGGTTTGTTGGCCAAAGTCAAGACCTTGTCAATTGGATGTATTTGAATCATGAGAGTTTTGTTCCACATCGGTGTCTAGTCCAAGTTGTGATTTGTTGGCCAAAGTCAAGATCACTTCTTGTCCAAAGACATTGATTACGAAACTTTCCTTGTCAATGGGTCCCGCTTAACTGGAATCATTAGGTTTGTTGTGCCAAAGCCAAGGCCTAGATGATTCGGAGGATAAGGTTAGGAAAATGTATTAGATACATTGGCATAAGCAATATGTTTAGGACTTGGATGTCCACCTAACCGGATCTGGGAATTGGATTGGATCCAATTGATCTGTGAGATCTACCTGGTAAGTAGCATACAGCTTGTTGGCCAAAGTCAAGGTTGTATGTTATTTAACAGGATCCTAGCCCACTAGGAAACACGGTTTCCCGAGTACTCCACAGAGGGTTAGAGGCTCGACGAAAAATAGTGGGAGGCAAGTATTGAATTTGCAACATTCGTTCAATTACTCGCTAAACACGCTCATTTATATTTTTCTCGTCACATTATTAAATGTTAGTTGGACTAATATTTAAATTGTTGTTTTAATAAACAGTTGGACTGTATTATAGTTGATTATATATAATTGGATTATATTAATCAATATATTTGAATTAATTAATTTCAGTTTACAGTTGATTTTATAATTGGATTATAGTAATCAATGTAATTGAGGTTAATTAATTTGGATTATATTTGATTATATAGTTGGACTATTATAATCATTATAATAAATAGTACCACTAATCGTTGATTAAATAGTTGGACTATTGTAATCAAGATAAAATTGAAAAGTTGGATATTTAAAATATAATCTTGGATTAAAATATTTTAAATGATTTAATTTTCAAATTGGGAATAATTTCAAGATGGTCTTGGAAATTAATAATTTATTTTATTTGAAAAAAATGAATTATGGATTAGGTCTTCTAGGAAGATAATAGGACAAATCCTAAGAAGGAATTGAAGACGAGCAAGGCTCTTACTTCAAATATGTTTGTCATAATTATGTTCACAACTAGTATTGAAATTGGATTTTAAATACTTAGTGTGATACATAAATATGTACTGTTGTGCAGAATCTGCTTTAAGCAGGATACTGACTTCAGATGAGATCACTCTGCGAATAGTAAACGGGACGATAGTCGCTGTTTTAACCGTAGATATCTAATTTAGGAACTGCCTTCGCGTTAGTACTTAAATTTAGAAACTGTTATAATGTAACTAGTTTGACTAGAAACATTATCTCTATATCGCGTATAACCCGCTGCGGGTGTACCTTTATATTCTAGAACACTAAAGTGTTTTATTATAAAGATGATATTGAGATAAACACATTAGATGTGAATAACAGAATTTATATTTTGAATATAAATAATATCTCAAATACATAACATGACAAATTAATAGCTCAAACTGATTTGATCAGTTAAGAAACTTAATTGTGGCATAGTTGTCAGGGACACTACTAAACAAGAATCGTATATCCGCACTTTTGAAGAGCGGGTACTAGGACTGATTTGACTATTCAAATAAAGTCTACGAATCTAGTTTATTAAGCAAAGTGCTTAAAACACCTTTACTCGGTAAAAGTGAAAATGCCACCGATCTGTTAGCCCTAGTTCATAGTGAAGCAAGTGGGCCCGTGTCTAGCTAGGCTAGAGGTGGATATAAATATTACGTGACCTATACGGATGTGGCATCGCGTAATGGTTGTGTGTTTCTTTTGAAGAACACAAATCGAAAACTTTTATAGTTTCGACACGGAATAGACAAACAGATCGGTTATAGTATTACACCATCACGGTAAGACCGTAATGAAAATACTTAAGCAGTAAGTTTCTCGTATACTTGAAAGAGTATAGTATTCTTTCAATGAGGACTCCTCCGGAACACGTCATTTTGACGGTGTGTCCGAACAGGATTAACCGAATTTTGTTAGACATAATAAGGTTAATCACGAGTCGCTTTGAGCTACCATTTCCTTCAACGGATAAACTTTAAACAGTGCAAGAACTTATTTTGAATAAGGTTCCATAATAATCTGTTTGACAGATATCATATTAGATATGAAAGGGAAAGAAACAGGGTTTCTCATTCCTGACTATTTGGGTATGCTTGGCATATGTTTGGATGATACCAAACTAAAACCCAAATATGATAAGTGTCAATTGTAGGTCATCCTAGGGATACCATAAGTATTGTACTTATACACCTCACAAGAGAACAATTAGATTGTGGCTCACCATGCGGTTTTCCTAAGAGGAATACCGATATGCAGTGGTAAGTGGGAGGATAGTATAACTCGATGAAAATCGGAGTAATACTGTTCTAGGCACTGAATCTTAATGGAACATATATAGTTCATCAAGGATGAAACTATACCATTAATCTTCGAATACACGAGAACAAAGGAAGTGATACGAGGTATCGACTCCCTATTATGACAAAGTGTCATGAGTCCGAAATGGATTCCATGTATATCAACCAGTTTGGATACTAGTTGATGTACCACATGGCATTGTGCCTATTGGTACTATAAGTCTTCAAGGAAGACGTACATGGATGGCAATATACCAACGTATAAAGCTAGGCTTTTAACCGAAAGGTATCGTTATCGACATTGTGTTGATTACGATTCAACCTTTTACCTATTGCCACGGTAGATCCATTTGGATAATGCTTGCTGACGCGAGCATAAGTTCTTGGAATTATCATTTTGATGTAATCATAATGGTGTATGATTTAATTCAAAATGAAAATGATTCTTGTGTAAATAAGAGGGTTAGTGGGAGCGCACTGACAGTGGCTGTCCTATAAAATAATGATAATACGTCATTTCTTGGAAATGATATTCCCATAAAATAATGTCGGCGAAAGCTTGGCTTTCGAAATACTCTCCGTGGAACCGTACATTGAAAAATGTACAAAACCTGGTGTATCATACGCTTTGAGCATATGGATTCACAAACAGGCTAATCCGAGTGATAGTCACTGGATTGATGTTAGGAACATCCGTTAGTTTCTTAGAGAACTAAGGATGCTGTCTTAGTCTATGGAGAAGGAGAACTTGAAGTGACTGGGATCACTGTAGCAAGTTTCCTATAACCGATAAAAACGACTAAAAGTCGCAAACGGTACTATACAGTTTGAATAACGGTGCAGTAAGCTGGAAATCTTCCAAGCAAGATACTGTTACCGAATAAACAACACATGCGGGTTAATTGCAGCAGCTGAGGCAGCAATAGAAGTCATTTGGGTCGATACATATCTAATTAGATTAGATATAGTTCTGTTAGCAGCTGAGCTAGGCATCAGCACAGGCTAAAGAATTAATGGTCTCATCAACGATCCAGATATATACTTCTATATCATCTGATTCGTTCGGATCATACATCGTGGCGATGTGATGATCGTATAAATCGCGTTAAATGATAATCAAACAAATCCGCTGACGAAAACCTTTCCTCAGCAATTTGAGCGAACCTTACATAGTTCGGGTGTTAGACACTCGAGTGACTGGCTATGTGCCAAGTGGGAGATTGTTGGATAATATGACCCATAGCGTCACTATTTGCACAGAACATTGTGTTGTTGTAGCAAATTAACTATGTAACAAGGAAATTGCACTCTCGTCATTTGTGATTAGATCACCATAGATATATAAATGAAGAGAGGTCCCTATGATTAGTTCCTGGATTGAGATGATATGAGACAGTATCAGTCCACGAAGGATTAATCATTAAATATCCCTAGCCGTAGTATTATCGAGACTGGACATCGATAATGCGGAATAGGCTAGTATTGCACTTGTGCGCGTTGTGAGGGCACAACGGCATAGTTCTCATATATATAAGTATTGGATACTTATGCAAGTGCGATAGGAGGTCGTGTTTCACCGATGGTACGGGAAACAGCTTCGCTCTGGATAGACCCCTCGGAATCCCATTGGTATTATGACTATGTGTCTATGGGAGGCAGGGTGTTAAGGGAGCCGTCGGTAGGTGTGTATAGTCTTAACCTGAGACTTGCATCGAATACTTACGATATCGATAAACTTTGTGGTTGGTGGTGGGGGCTTTGACCGGTTCTGTGTCTACCACTTCTGGGTTTATCAGAGAGTCGTAGAGTATTGGATGTGATGTCGAGACGGAAGTATCACTCCAGTCATATTGGAGATGATGTCACGCAGGATACGGTACTAGTGCTCTTGAGTGTTGCGCAACCAATCGGGATATTGTGACCAGGTCATGTATATCCGATTATAGAGACTATGTTACCAGACATCCGATATGTGTTTCGGACGGGGCAGACACTTATCCAGCCCCAGCCCTAACACGTGATTATCCGATACTGGGCCGATACGCACAATACTTAGTATACTACGCTGATATAGATCTATATATTCCTATAAGAATATTTCTGGAGAATTGGGTAGGCATGGCGCTTTGCTAGAAGCCAACCTTGTCTTGTAAATCGGTATAAACGTAGTACGAGGTACTTACGTGTTCGGATAGTCCGACGACCGTTTTTACTGCCAACATATCCGGAGATCTCATGGGTCGCTTCCTGAAGATTCACCGATGATGTATGACTCGCACTTTATTAATCTGGGATTAATTAAGAGAGAGAAAATTAATCTGGGATTAATTAGAAGAGAGAGAAAATTAATCTGGGATTAATTCGATGAGAGAGAATTAATCTGGGATTAATTACGGAGATATTTTATCTCGGATAAAATATTAATTAAAGAGAGAGAACGATTAATTTAGAATTAATCGATAAATAATATATCCGATATATTATACGAAATTGGATTTCGACGCGGAATTAAAATTGGATTTTAATTCGGGCGAACGAATCAATTTAGAATTAATTCGTTAGCGACGTGAATAGTGATTTCGCTAGGCGTAATCATTTAATTACGACGCGACGGAAAATTCGTTAATTGGAATTAGCGAACCCGAGCCCGAGTGTGATTGCGAGCGCATTCGTATTTCGAATTCGAGCGCGGCACGCAAGTCACATCAAGCGTCAAATCACTAGTCGCATCAATCGTCAAATCAATTGTCACTTTGAGTGATGTGACTTGACAACATGTCACTTTATTAAGTGTGTGACTTAAAGTTAAAGTGAGTGATGTGACTAAAGTAAAAGAGATGTGATTGAAAAGCTTTTGCTTTTTTGACTTTTGTATTTGATTTTATTTTTGGAAAATGAATAATATATAAGTAAAAAACATTTTCTTTTCTCTCTCTCCTCCATCTTGAAAACGTATATGCTTCTTCTCCCTCTCTCCCTTTCACTCACGGTTTTTCACTCCATTTTTGGAGCCAAAAACTTCTCTTCTTCCTCTCTCACGGTTTGAGACCATTTCTTCTCATTTTGGTTTGATCACACTAAATGAAGATGAAAGAGTGCTAGCACACACTTGAGTTGTATTATGGTGATAGGGAAACGAATTTGTGAGCTTGGAAAGCTTGAAGCTTGGAGCTTTAATGGAGTCTTTCATGGCCGAATTTTGGAGACACCAAAGAGGAGCAAAACCGAGCCATCCACCACCTTTGGGAGACATTGCCGAGCATCTGTAGAGGAGCTTGAAGGCTTGTGTTCTTCATTTCATCATCAAAACCCATCAATGTGAGTTTGTTTTCCGCCTTACTCCTTTGATGTATTCATGCGAATTTCTTGCTTGATTTGATGATTTTGGGACCTTATTTAGAACTCAACAGGTTTGCCTCCAGCAAAAGTGTATGCTACCCAATTATCCGGAAATATCCTTACAGGAAAAGATATGTATTAGGCATAGATACGTAGTATTGCGTATTTTGTCCAGTATCGGATGATCACGTGCTAGGCCTGGGGCTGGAATTGTGTCTGCCCTGTACGAAGCCATTCGGATGTCTGGTAACTGGTCTCTATAATCAGATACACACCTGACGTGTCATTTTATCCCGATAGTTGCAGCATTTAAGATAAACAGTCCCGTATCCTACGTTGACCATCATCTCCACTATGACTGGAGTGATACTTCCGTCTTGGCATCACAACCCACACACACTACGATTCTTAATATACCCAGTATTGGCGTACACAGAACCTGTTAAATCCCTGGACGACCGCAACCAAAGTACATTAATTGTCGCACGAATTAGCGGTGCAAGTCTCAGGTTATGACCAAATACACCTACCCTGATTTCGGACTTCCATAGACAAATAGTCATACTACCAATGGAATTCCGAGGGGGTCTATCCAGAGCGAAGCTATTTCCTGTACTATCGGTGAAACACAACCTCCTACTACACTTGCATGAGTATCCAATACCCAAATATATGAGAACTATACTGTTGTGCCCTCACAACGCGCACAAGTGCAATACTAGTCTTTTACGTATTTATCGATGTCCAATCTCGATAATACTCTTACTAGGGATATTTAATGATTTATCCTTCGTGGACTGATACTGTCTCATATCATTCTTCGTCCAGGAAAAAATCATAGGGACCTCTCATCATTTATACATCTAGGTGATCTAATCAGAAATGATAAGAGTGCAATCTTCTTTGTCACATAGTTAATTTGTACAACAACACCATGATCTATACAAATAGTGACGCTATGGGTCATAATTGTCCAACATTCGACCCCTCATCTACTACAGCTCCTATTGAGCAAGTTCCTAGTCTTTCCACTTCTTCGATTGTTGCTCTTGAAGAATCCCATGCATATCTCGCTTAACTGCTTGGTTTTTTGCCCTTCTTGCTTTTCTTATAGGTTTATATTTTATGGGTTACCCCGATAGGGCCTTTTGTAAAGATACTTCGAATGAATGAAAATGTTTTTGGACTTGAATTTCTTTACTTTTTCTTTCTAAAATGCATATTGAGCCATGACCCAAGGCGGGTAACTTCCTTCAACAGTTAACCATTTTTATCACATTTAATCCCTCATTCCCCGGGATAACCGAGCTTCACACTTACCACACCATCAACATACTCTCATGACCAAGCTCCACATAATCCCACGCTTGGATATTTTACTTAGATGGTTCAACACTTCTTTAAATATCATAGCTCTTGCCTAACCCTCTTCCATACTTGTGCTATCGAAAAGAATGCAATCTTGGTAGGCTCACATGTCCCTTATCTGATTCATCAACTTGGCCAAAAGGGAAAAGTCTCTCCCTCTTCCTTTCAATATTTGGCCGTGAGGGAGAAACTCTAACCCGTTGCATCAAATAAATAGAGGACATGGTGGGTTATACGTCGACCCCGAGCCGATAAAATAACTTGGCCATAAGGAAATGTTCCCTCCTTGTGCCATTCAATATTTGGCCATGAGGGAGAAACTCCGACCCAATCGATCAAATACAAAGAGGCTTGGTGGGGACATACCTCAACCCCGAGCTGTTAAAATAACTTCGCCATAAGGGAATTTTCCATAAGGGAATTTTCCTTTCTCCTACCATTCAACATTTGGCCATGAGGGAGAAACTTTGACCCTATACCATCAAATGCAGAAGGCTTCAGTGGAACATACCTCGACCCCTAGCCGGATAAAATGACTTGGCCATAAGATAATATTCCATCCTCGTGCTATTAAATGTGACATTGGTGGAACGATTCAGTCCCAAATCATTACATTTTTACCAAAACTTAGCTAGGAATGAAGATTTTCAACCTCCGACAGTCTTCACGGACACAGGCAATGGAGTCCCACACTAAGTCATCCAGGAAAAAAAAAAACAAAGAATAAAAATAAGAAAAGTTTAACGCAGGTGATTTATCACATATCTCATACTGACCCAAAAGAAACAACAAAAGAGTTTGAGATAGTGTTCTGCCCTATACCCAAAATAATAATTTTGAATCTTATTGTCCAACGTCTTGTAGAACTGAGCTTTGGATCGAGGAGGCAGTCATCGCCATAAGACGTTTCCCATGTTATGCAGGCCCCGAGTCTGCAAACACCACTGAGGCCCCTAGCCTTCCCCGCGCTAAGTTCCTACGGATCCGAAATGGGATGGCCAATGTCATGGGGGCATTCTCCTTCTCCGTGTTAGGCATATCCCGAGGCTACAAGTGCTACGGAGACACCAGGGTCTTCCTCGTGCTATGCACCTCTAGTCAGTAGGTGGAAAATGCCATGGGAGAATCATCCTTCCCCATGCTATGTAAACCTAGAGGTATTGTAAAACCGAAGCTAGCAACCATTCATATGTACTATGATTACTTTGGGGCACCAAATGCCACATCGACTCATTCATCGAGCGTACTATGGATACTCAAGGCGTCATATGCCACACATGTCTTTACGCCTAAGTTCCTCAAAGATGCAAGTCATTTGGCATTAACATTCCAACCTGGCGTGTTGTGGGGGTACATGTGTTTTCCATATGCTTTATATCCCTTCATATATTCCGATCAAAAGTATTTCACAAGAATATTAAACTTGCCTTTCCTGTCCAAATAATAAATAATAATGATGAACATATTTTTATTTAAAAATGGGAAATTTTATTAATATTCAGGAGAACTACCGCCTATCTTAGAACTCTTTGAGGGTCAATCTAAGAGAAGTTATAGAAAATATTTTCTCAACATCTCATCATTCCAAGGTTTTTTTAGTCAGGTACCATCCACTGCTCCAATAGATAAGGAACCCAACCTGATGACTTCGATTACTTTATACGGTCCCTAGTATTTGGAACCCAATGAACCCTCCTCAGGCCTCCTTGTATTTAAGGTAAATCGCCTTAAGACTAAGTCAACGGGCAGGAAAGATCATACCTGAACTTTCTTGTTATAGAAACATGTCATCCTTCATTGATACACCACCATCTTGATCATCGATCTCTCCCTCTTTTCTTCTATTAGATCAAGATGGTGCTTGACGAGTTCTTCATTATGCCCTTCTTCAATTTGCTGCATCCGGTGGGATGTCGCTCTGATTTCTGCAGGGATGACCGCTTCACAGTAGTAAGTCAGAGAAAATGAGGACTCCCTCATATAGTCTTTGTAGGTCGCCTGATGTGCCCACAAAACCTCCGGTAGCTCCTCAATTCACAGACCTTTACGGAACATGATCATTGCTTTCCAATTATTCTTGATGGTTTTGTTCGCTGCTTCTATTTGCCCATTTGACTTAGGATGAGCCGATGAGGCAAATCTAAATGCAATCTGGAGGTTCTTGTAAAGTTTTCAGAAGCCTTATTTTCGAACTACTTCTCTTTTTTGTAATGATAGCTTACGGAATTTCGAATCGGCATATAATTTCTTTTCCGAACAAAATCTGTCGCCTTTTTCTTAGTTATCATAGACAATGGCTCAGCTTCCACCCACTTGATGGAGTAATCAATTGCACCAATTGCGAATCTTATCTTGACCCCGACCCGTAGGCACTGACATGTGATATGCAATCCCTATTAGGCTAAAGGATAAGGACTTGACAATACGGTCAGCTATTCGGGGGGGGGGGGGCTGGTGAGGTATGTTGGCATTCTTTTGACATCCATCACAAGCCCGGGCAACCTTGATCTTGTCTTGATGCATTGTTAGACAGAAGAAACCTTACCTAAATAGTTTGGGAGAGATTGAATGACCTCCACCGTGTCTTCCAAAAATTCCGTCATTAATCTCTCTAAGTACATAATAAGCCTCTCTAGGTCCTAGACACTTCAAGTACTGCATCGTGTACCCCATTCGATATATTTCTCCATCTATCAAGCAAAATTTGGCACTTCACTACTTCAATTATTTCCTGATTAGGTCCATCCAGGATGGCCTCTTTTCAATATCTACCTCCATAACACCAGGCACCCCAAACTTTTTTATTACAAGTTCACTAACGGTATGGTCTGAGGGATCATAGACTTGATGGATGATGCAAGCCAACCCAATGAGTGTGCATGCTGGTTGTTTTCCCGCCTGACATGTTAGAAAATCACATTTCCTATTCTTTCAGCGAGCTTCTTCACCTTGGCTTGATAAGGTATTCATGTTTGGCTCATTTGATTGGAATTTTCCATTCAGCTGTTGGACAACTAGTTGAGAATCTCTTTTTACCACCATATCCCTTACTCCGCCTACCACACAGAGGTCTCAGTCCGACCAGACTTGCTTCATATTCTGCCTTATTATTTGTAGCTTCAAAGGCGAGTCTCAGCTTTAACTCATCCTCTAAATTATTTCTTAGGAACATTCCAGCTCCGGACCTTTGCATGCTGACCAAACAAACAACAAATAGCTCCCACTTGGCTTTCTCCACTGCCATAATTTGAGGCCTGGTGAATTCCGTAATAAAATCTGCCAAAGCTTGCTCCTTCATCGACACCCTAGGTAGATAGGATATGTCATACTCACTGAATTCCACCGACCATTTCACTAGACCACCTAAGGTTTCTAGTTTATGTAGTATCTTCCTCAGCGGATGGTCAGTATACACTCTGATGGGGTGGGTTTTAAAAAAAACGATATAATTTCCTCGTCGCGATGACTAATCACTAAGCCACAGCTTATGGGCTGGGTACGAGTTTCCGCATCCAACAGAGCTTTACTAGTATAGTTCACTGGCCTTTGGATTTTATCCGCTTCCTGTACTAATACTGAACTCCACCATACTCAGAAACATCTAAGTACAAGAATAACTTCTCACCTGGGATCGGCTTTACTAGCAGCGGAGGGCCTAGTATTCTTTGAGTTTTTTTGAATGTATCCCCGTATTTAGTTGTCTAGCTAGAAGAAAACATGACACTTGTGTAGGACATAGAAATAGGCGATGCTGTTTCGAGCTCGCGGCCCGGTCGGGAGTACGGAATAGCCCGCGGGGGAACTAAACCAGAGAAATAACATGGAGTCGTCACCCTGTGTGAATCGGGAAAATGTGATTTAAGGTCACACTCACCCCTCGCAAGGGAATACCTCAAACCGTTGGGTTCGGAATGGTCCCGTACTTATGCCACTTGTAATGATATGATTTGTGAAATGTATTAACCGAATCTACGCAACATATATGCTTAATGGTAACTTAGATCTAGTTTGCATTCATCAAAATAAATCATATGTCTAAGTTTACATGCTTAGAAAGTAAGTCACTATAATGGCAAACTTACAATTTCATAAGCACATTATATTCATGGATACGGAAATGCAAGTAAATAACAATTACATAAGCATGCATAAAAGTAAAACGGAATAACGACAAACACATAATTTCATAAACACATTGTACTTATGCATACAGAATCACAAGTAAATAACAATTACACAAGCATGCATAAAAGTTAAATTAAATAACGGTAAACATATAATTTCATAAGCACATTGTACTTACGCATACGGAAACACGAGTAAATAATAATTACTCAAGCATGCATAATGAAGAGAATCAATTAGATGCAAAATACAAAGAGATGATTAATGTGGCAATTATACATTGAAATAAACGTGCAATGATGCGATACAGAAATGCAAATAACGGAAAAATAAATGACACAGCAAAGTATCACGGTAAAGGTAGCCTTTTAGGCTTTTCTTCCCTCAAATAGAGAACCTTTAGGCCAACGTAATAAGCTCATACGCTTTACATTATGATGCATGATTAAACAAGGGGATGGCTTACAGGAAGAAAAATAACGGAATAATAAATGGCGCGGTAAAGTATCGCGGTAAAGGTAGCCTTTTAGGCTTTTCTTCCCTCAAATAGAGAACCTTTAGACCAACGTAATATGCCCATGCGCGTTACATTATGATGCATGATTAAACAAGAGGATGGCATACAGCAAGCAAATAGCGGAATAATAAAAGGCGCGGCAGAACGTCGTGGTAAAGGTAGCCCTTAGGCTTTTTATCCCTCGCAATGGAGGGCCTTTAATCCAACTTGATTGGCCCATGCGCATGACATTACAATGCATAGAATAAAGACAACAATATAGGACTTCGTATGCTTGATTGAACATATCTCACATTCAACCGCACATACTTCGTCCGGCGCGGCAAAGTACTGTAGTAAGATAGAGGACCTTTAGACCAACAAACTAAGCCCATGCGCACTATATCGTCAACACATAAACAGATAACTTGCAGAAAATAAATGACGGAATATTAAAAGGTACGACAAAGTATTATCGTAAAGGTAGTCTTTTAAACTTTTCTTTTTTCTCAAATAGAGAACCTTTAGACCAACATACTAAGCCCATGCGCATCGCATTACAATGCATATAAAATAAAGACAACAATATGGGACTTCGTGTGCTCGATTGAACATATCTCACATTTAACCAAACATACTTCGTCCGTCACAGTAAAATACTATCGTAAAAGTAGTCTTTTAGATTTCTTCTCTCAAATAGAGGATAATTAGACCAACATACTAAGCCCATGCGCACTATATCATCATTACACAAGCAAATAACATACGAAAATTAAATGGCGGAATATAAAAGCGGATAATAAATACACAAGATAAAATAAAGTAAAATATGTGTCGTTTACTCAAGTGGTACGTGGAGTTGTCTCCCAAGTACAGACCGCACTACCGTCCATTCGGATTCGACTACGTATTTACGTCTGGTTTCCATCTTATACCATGAGAGACGGCACATTTTCTATTCATTCAAGGACAACAAAACACATTAACCAACGACTCTCATGCGAGGAAAATTCAATAAATAATTAAAATATGAATAAAAATAAATAAGAAATGTGCCCTCAGGTCTAACCTTTTTGTCGACTCTCGAAAGCGAGTTACACGGCCGTCGGAAGGGTTGATGCTCCACTATTTTTCTGGTTTGCTGCTGTTTTGGACTGTAATTTTCTCACTATTTCGGGGTGAATTCTGGACAATTTGGGGACTATTTTGGGGGCTATTTTTTGGTGGTCTTCGGGACTATTTTGGGCAGTTTTAGGTGCAGTTTTGGGGAATATTATTGGGCAATTTGTGGAAGGGTTTGTGGGCTTCGGAGTGCAGTTTTTAGTGTGCAGTTTGGGATTTTAGAGGGGAGTTTTTGGTGCAGTTTACGGTGGTGGACTATTTTGGGCGTGTTGAAGGCTACTGTGAGGGCTGATTTGGTGTGTATACGAGAGGTGCTTGTGAGGGCTGTTTTGGGCATGTTGAAGGGGCTGCTTGTAAGGGTTGATTTTTGCGTGAAGGTTAGGCTATTTAAAGGGAACGTGAACATGAATGAAGGGGGATGCTTGTGAGGCAAGGCTTTGTGTGAAGGGAATTAGGCGTGAGTGTTTTGTGAGGAGTATGTGAGGGCAGCGCTCTTATGAACTAGTAACGTGAGTGGGGTTGAATGTATTTATGGTTCAGTGTGGAGGATGGTGAAGCTATTTTTGACGAGAGTGGAGGAAGGAGGCAGGTGGCGTGTTAGGGTTTTTACGTTGTTTGGTGAGTGGGAAGCAGTGGCTTATTTTAACGTGAGGGTTGGATTTTTATTTGTTTGTGAGGGCGCTGGGCAGTGTGTGATCGTGGCGTGGACAGGGGCTTGTTACATGTGTTATGTTAGTTGAATGTAGTGGCGTGTTGGGCGTGAAGGTAGTGGTGTGTTATGTTTTTTTTGTTTGTTTATATAGAGAGAGATAAGAGGGAGAGAAAGGTTGTTAGCTGTGTTGAAGAAGGGACAAAGGGAGAGAAGGCCGAGAGGTAGAGAGCTCCCTTAGGGTTTATTATTTCTTTTGTTATGGCCGAGAGGGAGAGAGTCCATGAGCTAGGGTTTCGATTTTTTGTTTGAGAGAGAGGGATGTTGTGCCGTGAAAGAGAGAGGGTAGGGTTTGGTTTTTGTCCTGTTTTTATAGTTTTGATCTAGGGTTTATTTATTTGTACATGGGATCAAAAGGAAACAAAAATCATGCAAATAAGGGAGGTGATTAATTAGTTTATTAAAGGAAATGATATTGTGTAATTTTGGTCGGGAATATCCTTAAATTAGGCGAGTGATTTATTTAAATTAGGAATTGATTTATTTCAATTAGGAATTTAATTTAATTAGATTTTAATTTAATTTAATTTCAATTTAATTGGTTTTAATTTAATTTAATTTAATTGGTTTTAATTTAATTCAATTTAATTTGTGACATGTATTTTAAATGTTTTAATTATTTTTGGATTGAGCTTGGGTGAGATGGGCTTGGTGTGTGTCTTGCGGGGGTTTGGGCTAAGAATGTGTTTTAAAACAGAGGTCCAACAAGCGAACCCGAAGCGAAATGAGCGAATAAAATCCAACAAAATACTGATTTGTTACTTTTCCCTTCCGATGTCCGTTTCCCGTGACTTCCACAACTTAAAAGGTAGTGCCTCTAAATGAGACTCATCATAGGGTCTTACATGCAAAAATGCAGTGCCTACAGTCGCCCCCACTTTGATGGGACTTGTGATGTGTGTGACAATGACAATCCTATCAAAGTTATGCAATGTATTTTTACTTACCTGGCTCGCCAGCTGCCACCTGACTTGCCTGCTGCTTGGAGCTGAGTTGATTTGGTGGTGAGGTGTTGCGACTCCTGAGGTTCATCCTTGCAAGATGTTGCGATCTCTAGGAATCACTACTGAACTGAACTGATGAGAGTTGGTTCATTTCTGAACCTTTACTGAATTGAGATTGTGGTCGATTTTCGATCCGTGCTCCATTTCCGTAGTGCCATTTTCAGTGAGTGATAGTAGTCCATTTTCGAACCGTGCTCCATTTTCGAAGTGCCATTTTCGGCGAGTGATAGTAGTCTATTTTTTAACCGTGCACCGTTTTCGGAGTGCCATTTTCGGCGAGTGATAGCAGTCCATTTTCGAACCGTGTCCCATTTTCGGCGAGTGATAGTAGTGATAGTAGTCCATTTTCGAACCGTGCTCTATTTTCATAGTGCCATTTTCAGTGAGTGATAGTTGTCCATTTTCGAACCATTCTCTATTTTCGGAGTGTCATTTTCGGCCTCTGACGAGATAATGGTCCATTTTCGAACCGTGCTCCATTTTTTGGAGTTCCATTTTTGGTGAAACTGATGCTGATGTTGATGTTGATGTGTCTCTATACCAGAAGTGTTATACCCGGTAGAACTGATGTTGTGTCTCCATACCTGGAGTACCATACCCGGAAAAACTGATGCTGATGCTAATGTGGGCCTCACCCCCACAGTGATATACCCGGCAAGACTAATATTGATGCTAATATGGGCCCCGCCCCCAGATTGCCATACCCGGCAAGACATACTGATAATAATGTGGGCCTCACCCTCAGAGTGCCATACCCGGCAAGACTGATACTAGTGATGTGATGGTTCATTTCAATATATTTTTCTGCCTCTCACGAGATAATCCTGATAGCTAGACATATTTTCGTCCTCAAAGAATACTTCGAGTCGAAACCTGAGAACCTTCAAAGTACTTGATACACTCGACTCCGATAGTGTGAATAGGTGATCTCAACTAAACTCCTGGTGTGTGTGTGTGTGCCAAGGCTCTTTCGCAGTTTAATCCTTAAGTAGGCCAACTCGATGATTTCATCTCGGAGAATCGGATCAGTGGGTCTAACCAATCTAGATGTCTTGATCACACTCTGTGATTACTTCGTCATACTCAACATGATATGATCTTCTTCTTTTTTCCTTGTCTCTTTCTCTTTATTCTTTTCATTCTTTTTCTTTCTTTTTCTTTCTTTGACACACCTACCCTTTAAGGTAGCATTTCTCCTCATGGTGGTCCTAATACTCACCCATGGGTAGCTTCACGCTTATCGGTTATAGGCGGTCTATTTTTCCTTTTCTTTTTATTGCAGAGACTTTTTCTTCGTTTCTAACCATATCATATATCGTAGCATAAGTAAACCAGAGTGGACATCCAGGCGAACGGTCATTCACTAATCCATCATCTCTTCAACTAGTCGTCTCACCAACTACTCAGGCTTCTACTGTTGAGATCCCGTATTTAAGTGCTCATTAGTCTAGCCGAGATCAATCCATTCAGAGTAACGGACCAGAGCACGTCTCGCACTTATCATTTCTAAGGTTTCTCCATAGATCAAACAATATCATCACCGAACATATGCTTAACCATCAAAGACTTCTCTCTCTTTTTTCATCTCTCTTTTTTTTTACTCCTCGGAATTCTTCATTTCAACTGCTGATAATATGGGCTTCGCCCCCTGAGGCCCATTCTCGAAACTTATATTGATATAGGCCTCAACCATGGGATTCCTCCCCGAAGCTGATTCTGATTCATTCCTGAAACTTACACTGATTCATTCTTGAAACTGATACTGATGCTGTTTCTGATTGGCTTGCCTTCGCCACTTTCTCTTTTTCTTCTTCGAAACCAGTGAATACAAAACAAACACAAAAAGAATGCAAAATACGTTACATGTATGCATGCATGCATGAATGAATTTCCTATTCCATTGGGTTAGGTCTTATGTTAATTCCTTTGGTGACTGCTCGGACTTCTCTTCCTTAGGCAAAGTACTGCTTTAATCTATCCACATTGCTCGGCTCGATGAACTCATTCCCTTCCAAGTCTAACAGTCTCACTACCCCATTTCCCAATTTCTGAAGGGTTGTCCTGTCTTTTCTATTTGCTTTTTCCGAGGATTTCTCGGGTTCTAAATATCGCTGAGTATCATAGTACCAGGGTTGAATGCCTTTGTCAAATATACTCATGTTGCAGATTGAAATGAAGAGACTCAGGCAAGTAAACGAAATGAACTTCTTTATTATCATTAAGAAAAGGTTCGAACAAGCATACAAAGTCAATGTCTATATTAAAAATGTAGGATCAAATAAACTAAGAGGAATAGCTTTATCATTCGCAGCATTATTTTCTTCCTTGGCTTATGGTTCTCCACCGTTGTCATTTCTTATCCCCATAAAAGAAGATGAGTGGTTGAGAGCTTGGAAGATGAAGCTTTCGGGTAGGCCGGAGTTGATCATATAAGTGGGTGGTGGAATATAGTGGTAATTAGGTAAAGGATTTCTGTGTGTGTTAGGTTGTTCTCTTTTTGGGTCGGATATTTTATGGGAGTCAATGAGGTTTTGTATCTCATGCCTAAGGCGGGTGAAACTGTCAGTTTCTTAACCTCTTCCCTGAAGGAAGTGACAATACAGGCTTAGGTCAAGGTTAGGTGGCACAAGGTTTGGAATTGGTTTAAGTTCTAAGGGTTCAAGAAGTCCTTGAGCCTTCAGCTTTTTGAACACCCTTGAATGAAGCTTACTAAGGTTGGAAAATCGCCTGTTTTTGATGGCTGTGACCTCAGTGGTAGCGGGCATAATCCCTAAAGGCCCCTCAATATTCCTTCTATTCTGGCCATATAACTTTCTATTTTCAGCCTCTTCCTCCTCAATATCCATAACTGTCTCTCTCAACTATCGGAAATCAGCAAACATCGAAGTCATCCTCCTCAGCTTACTATAAATAGAGGGCTTGGAGCCCTTGATGATCATTTTTATCTAGTCATTCTCCGAGGACCGAGTCTGCATCTTCATAAGCTGGCTTCTCCAGCGATCTATATACTCATTGAAGTTCTCTTTCGGCGTTTGCTTGGTATTCTCCAAGTCACGAAGCAACAAGTCAATCTCAAAGTCTGTAACATACTGTTTCAGAAAGGCGGCTGCCAGTTCCCTCCAATCTTCCTTAACCTTTCTTTCAAGGCTATGGTACCACACTACGGTTGCCCCCTCGAGTGACATCCCAACATCTTCTGAACTTGGCATTGTGACAGGCCCACTGAACTCATAACCGAAACATACTGTCGGAGATGGACCCTCAGATCACCATTCCCATTGAATTTGGCTATGTCGGGCATCTTAAACTAAGCCGGCAGCTGCTCCTCAAAGGTCATCCCCTCATAGTCCAATAAGTACTCTGTTTACCCCTCATCTTGCAGGTAACCGATTCTACCTGATCACGGAGATTCTATAACTCGGTCTGAGACGCGGCTATTCTTCCTGCGGCATACTCAGCCATATCATCATCAAATATAGGGATATCATCACTCAACCTGTTCGGAGGCTCTTCACGCCTCATATTCTCAAAGTCTCCCCCAGCACAGGGCGCAACAATATTAGCCATAGCAGTGGTCAAAGCTTGCAATTATTCAGTAACCTTGGTGAGACCATTCTCCAGCTGATCCATGCACGATACCTTATTTTTTGATCCACTCATATTTGTTATCGGCCTCTTAGTGAGTCTTCCATCTTTCCTAACCCAATGGATATCTATGATGGCTCTTAAGACACAAAGGGGTTAGCATGATGCGTGTATGCATGAGATGCATGAGATGCGTACGATGTATGAGATATATAAATCGGTCAAAAATTTTATACTAGCTGGCCTATTATCATTTTAAAGTATTCAATCATACTTCTGCACGGTGCAAACTTTTCCCAGTTGAAAAGGCCCAACAGGTTTACACTTTGGCGATAACATGGTTAAACAACATCAAATGGTAAGAGGCCCAAACACAAAATGGCCCATCGGTATTTTAGAAGCTTTTGGCCCAATTGTCATAAAGCACGGATTCATCCCAGTTTAAATGGCCCAACAAGCCCATACCTCATGACAAAAGGTCCAACCGAATCCAAATGACGATGGTCCTAAACATAAACATAAAGAAATAATTTCTATAGAGTGGCCCATCAGTATTTCAGAAGCCTTTGGCCCAATTGTCATAAGATACAAACTCGTCCCAATTTAAATGGCCAAACAACTTCGCATTTCTGACAGAAGTCCAATTGAATCCAAATGGCGATGGTCCCAAACATAAATATAGAGAAATAACTTCTACTAGTTCTACGACTAACGTTCACAGGTAGGTTTACGGGAGTGCGGAAAAAGGCTCTCGCTGACGAAGGATTGGCCACAACTAGGACTCCCCACTCAAGGGTTCGAGGGACCAAGTGAGCGCACCTTTTTTATACACTAAGGTACGTGCCAACGAGTTATGGTGTATGACTGACTGTCAAATGGATTTCCCGTTGTAGATTCCCCAGAGGGAGGGCAGAGCGAACTCTTTTAAAAACCCAAGCCTCTTAGGCTCTTATCGCTTGGTGACAGGAATAAACAACGAGTCCTCCAAATTAGTCCATCACAGTGAGCTACAGGTAATGATTATCTAGGTGCCTGCACAGCTTTTCCTTATAGAAAGGTAGTGAATGAAGGAAAACACCAAACCATTACCTAGCTCAAAAAGTGGCTTTATTAAATCCCTTTTAACCTACCATAGACACGATTAAATAAAGCACAAATCATAAACATCACAAGTCGTGATTTCGGAGCCAATTCTCTATCCCCAGTAGAGTCGCTAGACTGTAGGACATAGAAATCGGCGATGTTGTTTTGGGCTCACGGCCCGGTGGGGAGTACAGAATAGCCCACGGAGGAACTAAACCGGAGAAATAACATAGAGTCGCCACCCGGTGTGAACCGGGAAAATGTGATTTAAGGTCGCACTCACCCCTCGCAAGGGAAGACCTCAAACCGTTGGGTTCGGAATGGTCCCTTACTTATGCCACTTATAATGATATGATTTGTGCAATGAATTAACTGAATCTACACAACATATATGCTCAAGGGTAACTTAGATCCAGTTTGCATTCATCAAAATAAATCATACGTCTAAGTTTTGCATGCTTAGAACGTAAGTCAGTATAACGGAAAACATACAATTTCATAAGCACATTATATTCATGGATACCGAAATACAAGTTAATAACAATTACACAAGCATGCATAAAAGTAAAACGAAATAACGGCAAACACATAATTTCATAAACACATTGTACTTACGTATATGGAATCACAAGTAAATAACAATTTCAAAAGCATGCATAAAAGTAAAACGGAATAATGGCAAACACATAATTTCATAAACACATTGTACTTAAGCATATGGAAACACAAGTAAATAACAATTACTCAAGCATGCATAATGAAGAGAAGTAATTAGATGCAAAATACACAGAGATGATTAAAGTGTCAATTATACGTTGAAATAAATATGCAATGATACGATACAGAAACGCAAATAATGGAAAAATAAATGGCGCATCAAAGTATCACGGTAAAGGTAGACTTTTTAATATTTTCTTCCTTCAAATCGAGAACATTTAGGCCAACGTAATAAGCCCATACGCGTTGCATTATGATGCATGATTAAAGAAGGGGTAGACATACAACAAGCAAATAACGAAATAATAAATGGCGCGGTAAAGGTAGCCTTTTAGGCTTTTCTTCCCTCAAATAGAGAACCTTTAGGCCAATGTATAAGCCCATGCGCGTCACATTATGATGAATGATTAAACAAGGGGATGGCATACAGCAAGCAAATAACGGAATAATGAAAGGCGCGGCAGAACGTTGTGGCAAAGGTAGCACTTAGGCTTTTGATCCCTCAAAATGGAGGACCTTTAATCCAACTTGATTTGCCCATTCGATTGACATTACAATGCATAGAAATAAAGACAACAATATGGGACTTCGTATGCTTGATTGAACATATCTCACATTCAACCAAATATACTTCGTCCGGCGCTGCAAAGTACTTTCGTAAAGGTAGTCTTTTAGATTTTTCTTCTCTCAAATAGCGGACCTTTAGACAAATATACTAAGCCCATGCGCACTATATCGTCAACACATAAACAGAAAACTTGTAGAAAATAAATGGCAAAATATTAAAAGGCGCGTTAAAGTATTATCGTAAAGGTAGTCTTTTAGACTTTTCTTTTCTCAAATAGAGAACCTTTAGACCAATATACTAAGCCCATGCGCATCACATCACTATGCATATAAAATAAAGGCAACAATATGGGACTCTGTGTGCTCGATTGAACATATCTCACATTCAACCAAACATACTTCGTCCGAGGCGGCAAAGTACTGTCGTAAAGGTAGTCTTTTAGACTTTTCTTCTCTCAAATAGAGGATATTTAGACCAACATACTAAGCCCATGAACACTATATCATCATTACACAAGTAAATAACATACGGAAATTAAATGGCGGAATATAAAAGGCGGATAAGAAATACACAAGATAAAATAAAGCAAAATATGTGCCGTTTACTCAAGTGGTACGTTGAGTCAATGGGCCTTTATCTTGGATTTCTCTAGCAATCTGAGACAGTTTTCTATTCAAGACGGTGTATATCGTTCCTCCGACGACATGAGTGACCTTAATCAGTGGCATTCTCTCGTGCATTTGATTACCCTGAGTCATTGGCTTGAATACCTTCTGTCTCATGGCCGGTTGTAGGCATTATATTTTTACATATAAGTCCCTATGATGAGTCTCATTTGGAGACACTACCTTCTAAGTCGAGGAAGTCGCGGGAAATGGTGATCAGAAGGGAATCAGTATTTTGTTAGGTTTTATTCACTTGTTTAGCTTCAGGCTCGCTTGTTGGACCTCCGTTTTAAAGCACCTTTAGCCCAAAAACCCCGCAAACCACTTAACTTTGGCCCAAAACCCCCACAGGCCACACACCTAGCCCACACAAAACAAGCCCATTTCGCCCAAGCCCAATCCACAAAAAAAATAATAATAATAATTAAAACATGTTACCAATTAAATTGAAATTAAATAAAATTAAATTAAATCTAAATTAAATTAAATTAAAATCCAATTAAATTAAAATTCCTAATTTAAATAATTCCCCACCAAAATTAAATAATTTCATGCCTTAAATAATCAAATTAAACATACACTTAAAATACTTGATTTCTTTCCTTGTTTAAAAATCCATGCAAACCCTAGCTTGTCACTATAAAACATCACCAAATCCAACCCAAAGGCTCTCTCCCAGACGGCAGTGACCAAGAAAATAACAAATCAGGAAAACCCTAATACACTCAACTCCCTCTCTCTTACTCAAACTGCCCATTTGAACTTAACACACTCACGCCATTAACAGTCATTGCCCCTCCTTACACGTACTAAGCAAACCGAGTGAATAAACAACACTCATAAGCCCAGTTCACACAATAATCAGCCGACACACACCCTACTCATGCAGCCACCTTAAACACAAGTAGCATGGCCCTTCAATCCTCACGGGTAAAAACACACCGACCCTCACAAATCAAACAAAAAGCCACAAACCTTCTCCACACCCAGCACGTAGCAGTCCCTCACGCCTCTCTTTTTTTCACGCACCACGCCACTCACTTCACTGCCATCCCCACGTGAAGCAGACCTCACACACGCTGATTCACTCACCCCACTAGCCGCGCTACGCTGATTCACTCACCCCACTAGCCGAATTCAACGCCCCTCACTGCCCAGTTCTACGCCCCTCACTGCCCAGTGTAGTTACCTATCCACTGCCTGAAATCGCACCCTAAACGCCCCCTCACTGCTCAAATAACTGCACCATAAACCCCTCAAAACTGCTGCATATCATTGCCCTATTAACCACCGAAACAGTCCCAAAATCTACCTTAAAATTACCGCACAACCTGATCGAATAAACACCCCAAAAAACTATCTTGAAACTGTCCCAAAAACTGCCCAAAACTGCACCCAGAATTGTCCCAAAATAGTCTTCGAAACTGTCCAAAACAGCCCCTAATACACCAAAAACAGTGACCAGAACAGCAGCAAAATAGCAGCAAAACAGAGTGAAAACAGCGGTAAAAACAATGAAACAGTGAGACGTGAACCAGTGAACCAGAAAAGTTGCGCAGTGTTAGCTCTTCCGACGGCCTTGTAACGTGTTTTCGAGAGTCGATATAAAAGGTTAGACCTGAGGGCACTTTTCGTATTTATTTTTTACTCATCTTTTAATTGTTTTATTTATTTATTTCGCATGAGAGTCGTTTGTGGATGCATGTTGTGGCTTTGAATGGATGGGAAAATGTGTCATCTCTTGTGGTATAAAGGATGGAAACCCAGATGTAAATTCCGTAGCCGAATCCGAATGGACGGTAGTGCGGTCTATACTTGGGAGACAATTCCACGTACCACTTGAATATACGGCACGTATTTTATTTAATGTTATCTTGATTTGTTTATTATCGTTATTTAATTTCTGCATGTTATTTGTTTATGTAATAGTGAGATAAAGCGCATGGAATTAGTAAGTCGGATTAAAGGTCCTCCATTTCGAGAGGTTAAAGAACCTTTACCACGATGTTTTACCGCGCCGGATGATGTATATTCGGTTGGATGTAAAATGTGTTCAATCGGGTATGCGAAGTTCGATATTGTTGTCTTTATTTTTATATGCATCATGTTGCATTGCGCATGGGCTTAGTAAGTTGGATTAAAGGTCCTCTATTTCGAGGGATAAAAAGCCTACGGTCTACCTTTACCACGATACTTCGCCGCGCCGGACAAAGTACATTCCATTGAATGTGAGATACGTTTAATCAGACATTTGAGATCCTATATAGATGTGGGCATATGTCGCATCTCTTTTCTTTCATCTCTATTATTTATCTTTCAAATCGCATCCTGGCACGTTTATTATGTATTCATAATTGCTTCTTTAGTTATTTATTTTCATTATGCGCTTAATTGCCTTTCCTTAATATGAATGCTTGTATAAATGTTATTTGTCTGCGCTTCTTTGCCAATCAATATGAAGTTATATGTTTGCCGTCGTTTTGATTTTCTTGATATCGTATGCTAGTACCGCTATGGTTTATTTGTATTTCTGTATATTACGTACTTATGAAATTATACATTTGCCGTTATCCCAATTCACTTTTCTGTATGCTTGTATGATTAAGGTTTGCTTGCGTTTCTGTGTCTATGAATGTAATGTGCTCGTGAAATTGTATGCTTGCCGTATGTCAATTTATCTTTATGCATGTAAATTTGGACATAGATTATATGTAAATAGGTTGCATGCAAATATGAAAATATGTTACGTGTGAACTTAGATGAACTTTTGATTTATGCATGCGAACTTAGAAATAGAATACCCTTAGGAATATATATTGCTATATTCGATTAAACTATTGCACAAATCATTTTATTACAAGTGGCATAAGTAATGGACCATTCTGAACCCAACGGTTTGAGGTCTTCCCTTGCGAGGGGTGAATGTGGCCTTAAATCATTTTCCCGTTCACACCGGGTGGCGACTCCTTTATTCTTCGGTTTAATCCCCCGTGGGCTACTCCGTACTCCCAACCGGGCCACGAGCTCGGAACAGCATGCGTCGCCCAATTTCTGTGTCCCACACTGGTCTCCTTTGGTTTCTACCCGTATCGCACCGATTCTCTGCCCTGGGAGATTTTGGCACTCGAGAATCCACTCCCCGAGTGATCTTCTCCTCTTCCTCCATTAACATGAATTTCCTTACTTGTCCTAAGGCCGCAGCATAGTCTGGTAACTTCTGGATCCTCAAGTAAGACCATAATTTCCCAACCCTGAGAGCTTATTTAAAACTTTCTAAGGTCCCTGGGGACTCATATGCCTCGACCTCTAACACCAAGCTATGATATCTCTCAACAAAACTCTCCAAAGGCTCATCGTCCCTTTGTTTCATCATCTTTAACGACCCTCTGCTTTCATAGGTATGCAATCTTATTTAAATTTTTGCTTAAAGGATTTCCTTAATTGTGTGAAGCTTCTGATACTTCTCGGGGTCCTGAACCACAAACTGGCTAACCCACCCAAGCTTAAAGTAAACACCTTATAGATGGCCTCTCCAGCCATTCCCTGAATCTCCGTTAGCGAGACAAACTTCTAAACATGTGACTTGGGGTCTATGATACCTTTGTAGACATCCATCAAATGTATGGTGAACCTTCTTATAAACTCCATTATCATAATTTCCTTTGTAAAATGGGACGCCGTCTCTATGTCTCCGTCGCCCCGATTCCCCATTTCATACTTTCTTCCCATTTTTCATCTTTTTTTTGAAATTAACTCTTCATCTGGCTCTCGAAACGTTCATGCTCATGTCCATGGGTTTCTCCATGTTTTCTACTCTAGGTACGATATCTCCCGTAATGGGAACTTCATGCCCTTACCCATGGTGTCGTTACAACTTACTTTTTGCGAGACACGGGCTGTTGCTAGAAGACTCTGGGGTTTGTTTAGCTTCATTTTCTTCCCACAACTCCTCCGCCGGTGCGGTGTCGGCAACGACTACGGATCTCATTCTATGGGTACTTCTCTTCCGATTTTCACCATCGTCATCTACTCAGGCAATCTTTTTTCCTCTTGCTATTTCTTTTTAAATTGGTTATGACTCGTTTCTCCTCTTTCTCCTTCCTTATTTTTCAGCTTCTCCAACTTTTCCATCATAGCCTTCATGGAGACCTGGGTTGCTTCCCTTTCTTTCCGAGATTCTTCCCTCTCATTTCATATGGTTTCTTCCATCTTCTCCATCCACTCTGATGTCGAAGCCTTTGAAGATATGTGGTTCCCATCTCCTGCCACTGTATTATTGTGTTTGATGTTTTTATAATAGATCTTCACAGACGGAACCAACTATTGACAGTTATTTTTCGTTGTAGGAAAATTCGGTAAAATCGCTCCTCGAACAAACATCCCTTAAACAATGAATTTGTTTGTTTTATTGGGATCCAAAGTAAAGTTTACACGCAAATGAGAAAACGCAAAGAAAAAAATAAAGGATTTAACGTGGTTCGGGGGAATGTGTCCAACCTACGTCCACAGATGCAAAAGAAATAGAATCTTTTATTATAAGCTCGGGTTAGAAAGACTTATTTTTTCTCTCTCCCATAAGATTTTCTTTTTTCTCTATTTTACAAGTTGTATGAATGTTTAGAATCAAAATAGTCAATCATGTACAATGAATTCTCAACCCATGCATATAGTGCTTTTGCATCTACTATTTCTTCAAGTCAAGACGTCAGCCTTCCATTGTCGCCCACATTCCTCTATCTCAACTACTCTACAAATAGTAGCTTCTTGTCGCCTGACATAACTACCTTTTACCATCTGAAAATCATCATTCCCACCGTTTTGCCTACTTCCATACGTGCAGTCCATATGGTAACCTAAAAACCAACCACTCTCACTCTCACACGCTTCTGTGAGTCAGTGGATAAAATTTTAATACTCGGATCTGCTCCCAAAGCCCTTTTAGAGGGTTCAAGTCCCTATATAGGGCTTACATTATATTTTCATGAATATAGTGTTACAATCCTGTGTTGGGAAATCTCTAAGTCCCGAGGATCGAATCAAGCATAAAAATTAAGTGTGAATACATCGACGACGTTGCGGAATAATTACATCGATCAGTTGAGCGACGCAGTAGACAATAAAACTTTTTAATCCCTCCTCCAAGCTCACGACAGTGAGCAGATTGCTCCTCCAAGAAATCGGCTTTGGTTTTCCATTAACGCTCCAAGCTTATGATGAAACGATTCCATGCACACGGGTGGGTTTCCCTATCACCTTCGTATGTCTCTTTGAGTGCTAGCTTTCATGGTTTTTGCCACAAAAACCATTGAATCCCTTCTCCTTAGCTCACGAAAAACAGCAGTGAAAAGGAATAAGAAATGCCCAAAGGGCGTGAGAGAGAGATGGAAGAAAAATGTGTATTAGTTAATTGTCTTCCAAAAATAATTAAACATATACCTATTATTTGATTTTCAAAAGTCAAACAAGTACTAAACATTTAAAAAAATATTAAATGTATTTCAAGCCATCACAGTTCCATCACTATTCACATCAATCAAGTTGTCAAGTCACATTTGACGCTTGAAGTGACTAGCGATTTGACGACTAATGATTTGACGCTTGATGTGACTTGTGTGCCACACTCGAATCTGAAATGCGAATGCGCTCGCAAACACTCTCGGGCTCAGGTTCACTAATTCCAAATTAACAAATTTTCCGTTGCGTCGTAATTAAATCTAATTTAATTAAATAATCATGCCTAGCATAATTACTATTCACGTCGCTAACGAATTAATTCTAAATTAATTCGTTCGCCCGAATTAAAATCTAATTTTAATTCCGCGTCAAAATCCAATTTCGTTTAATATATCGAATATATTAATTTACCGATTAATTCCAAATTAATTGTTATCTCTCTTTAAATGATATTTTATCCTAGATAAAATATCTCCGTAATTAATCCCAGATTAATTTTCTCTCCATCTAATTAATCCCAGATTAATTAAAGTGCGAGTCATACGTCATCGGTGAATATTCGGGAAGCGACCCATGAGATCCCCGGATATGTTGGCAGTAAATACGGTTGTCGGACTATCCGAACATGTACGTACCTAATACTACATTTTACCGATTTACAAGACAAGGTTGGCCTCTAGCAAAGTGCCATGCCTACCCAATTCTCCAGAAATATCCTTACATGAATAAGCGATCTATATCAGGCGTAGTATACGTGGTATCGTGTATGTCGATCCAGTATCGGATGTCACATGCTAGGCTTGGGGCTGGAATTGTGAATGCCTCGTACGAAGCACATGGCGGATGTCTGGTAACTAGTCTCTATAATCGGATATACATGACCTAGTCATAATATCCCGATGACTACAGTACTTAAGAGTACTAGTACCGTTTCCTACGTGACATCATCTCCACTAGGACTGGAGTGATACTTCCTTCTTGACAATCACTCCCAACACACTACGATTCTCAATATACCCAGCAGAGGCGTACACAGAACCGATTAAAGCCTTGGACGACCAAAACCAAAGCATATTGATTATCGTAAGTATTAGCGGTGCAAGTCTCAGGTTAAGACCAAATACACTTACCTTGATGTCGGACTTCCATAGACACATAGTCATACTACCAATGGAATTCCGAGGGGGTCTATCCAGAGCGAAGCTGTTTTCCGTACCATCGGTAAAACACAACCTCCTATTACACTTGCATGATTATCCTATACCCAAATAAATGAGAACTATGTCGTTATGCCCTCACAATGCACACAGTGCAATACTAGTCTTTTACGCATTTATCGATGTCCAATCTTGTTAATACTCTGAGTTGGGATATTTAATGATTTATCCTTCGTGAACTGATACTGTCTCATATCATTCTTAATCCAGGAACAAATCATAAGGACCTTTTATTATTTATACATCTAGGTGATCTAATCACAAATGATAAGAGCGCAATCTCCTTTGTCACATAATTAATTTGTACAACAACACCATGATCTGTACAAATAGTGACGCTATGGGTCATAACTGTCCAACAATCTCCCACTTGGCCTATAGCCAGTCACTCGAGTGTCTAACACCCGAACTATGTACGGTTAGCTCAAACTGCTGAGAAAGGCTTTTGTCAGCGGATTTGCATGATTATCGTCTGATGCGATTTATACGATCATCACATCGCCACGATGTATGATCCGAACGAATCAAATGAATAGTCAAAGTATATATCTGGATCATTGATGAGACCATTAATTCTTTAGCCTACGCTGTAGCCTAGCTCAACTGCTAACAGAACTATATCTAATCTAATTAGATTTGTTATTAACCCAGTGGTTTCTATTGCTGCCTCAGCTGCAGCAATAACCCGTAATTGTTGTTTATTCGGTAACAGTATCTTGCATGGAAGATTTCCAGCTCACTGTTCCGTTATTCAAACTGTATAGTACCGTTTAGCGACTTAAAGTCAATTTATAGGTTAGGAAACTTGCAGCAGTGATCCCAGTCACTTCAAGTTCTCATTCTCCATAGTTTAAGACAGCATTCTTAGTTCTCTAAGATACTATTGGATATTCTTAACATCAATCTAGTGACTATCACTTGGATTGGCCTGTTTGTGACTCCATATGCTCAAAGTGTTGGACAATTATGACCCATAGCGTCACTATTTGTACAGATCATGGTGTTGTTGTACAAATTGACTATGTGACAATGAGATTGCACTCTTATCATTTGTGATTAGATCACCTAGATGTATAAATGATAGGAGGTCCTTATGATTAGTTCATGGATTGAGATGATATGATACAGTATCAGTCATCGAAGGATTAATCATTGAATATCCCTAGTCGTAGTATTATCGAGACTGGACATCGATAATGCAAAATAGACTAGTATTACACTTGTTCGTGTTATGGAAGCGTAACAGCATAGTTCTCATATATTTGGGTATTGAATACTCATGCAAGTGTAATAGGAGGTTGTGTTTACCGATGGTATGGAAACAGCTTCGCTCTGGATAGACCACTCGGAATTCCATTGGTAGTATGACTACGTGTCTATGGAAGTCCGAAATCAGGGTATGTGTATTTGGTCTTAACCTGAGACTTGCACCGTTAATACTTGCGACAATCAATATACTTTGGTTTTGGTCGTCCAGGGCTTTAACCGGTTCTATGTACACCTCTGCTGGGTATATTGAGAATCGTATTGTATTGGTTATGATGTCAAGACAGAAATATCTCGCCAGTCATAGTGGAGATGATGTCACGTAGGATACGGAACTAGTACTCTTAAATACTTCAGTCATCGGGATAATATGACTAGGTCATTTTATCTGATTATAGAGACTAGTTACCAGACATCCGACGTGTGCTTCGTACGGGGCAGACACAATTCCAGCCTCAGGCTTAACACGTGACACCTGATACTAGATCACTATACGCAATACTACGTATACTACGTCTGACATAGATTATATATTCCAGTAAGAATATTTCTGGAGAATTAGGTAGGCACGATGCTTTGCTAGAAGCCAACCATGTCTTGTAAATCGGTAAGCACGTGGTACGAGGTACGCACGTATTCGGATAATTCGATGACCGCATTTACTGCCAACATATCCAAGGATCTCTTGGGTCGCTTCCCAAAAATTCACTGATGACAGTTGACTTAAACTAGAATTAATCTGGGATTAATTTAGAGAGAGAAAATTAATCTGGGATTAATTGAGGCTTTATTTAATTTGGGATTAAATGTATTCGGAAGAGAGAAAACGCGATTAATTTGGAATTAATCGGTAAAATAAATTTAATAGTTAAATTTGATTTTTCTATTTAATTTATTCGTATGGGCTAAAATTAATATATCGGATATATTAATATGAATTGGATTTCATTACGAAATTAAAGTCGGACTTTAATACGTACGAACGAACGAATTATTTTAAAATTAATTCGTAAACGACGTTCGTAATATATTTGTGAGGCATCGTTGTTGAATTAAATTAAATTTAATTATTTAGCGACGAAAGTTCATTTATTCGGATTAAACGGATCCGAGCCACGACAAATGTTCGTAGGGATATTTGAATTTTGAATTCAAATGTGGGGCCCGCTTCACATGTGTGAAGTGGTAGTTGAGAGAGTGGTTGGCAATTAAGCCAATACCACTTGCTTTTCAACTACATGGTTTTGGTTTTTGGAAAACCAATACCCAACTACCTAGTTTGGGTGAAAAGGGTAAAACCCTTTACCAAACCTAACTCTCTCACTTCCAACACAACACGCATCTCACAAAATACAAACCCTAGCTTTCACTCAAGCTTGGACGTGAACATGCTCTCTCTTCACTTTGATTTTGTGGCAAAATCAACAAAGCTAGCACTTGTAGAAGTCTTCTAAGGTGATAGGGAAACCAACTCAAAGCTTGGAATCAATAAAGGAATGATCTTGGAGATCTTCTTCTCAAAATTTTAAAATCTAAAATACATTCAATATAAGTAATTCTGCAACTTATAATGAATTTATGAACACCTTTTCTTGCTTATTAGATCCTTGGCATGTTCTAGGAACATCAACAATGGTATCAAGAGCCAATTTTAAGCATGAAAATTTTAGCTTTTGTATTTTGAATATGATTTCTTCAAATTGATGCTTTGAGCATGTTTAGATTATGTTAACTTAGAGTTGTGCATGATTAAATTTGAGAAAAATCGATTGGATCAAATTTTTTAATTTCTCTTATGTTGGCCGAACTATTCACTGCACATTGATTTTTCAATTTTTACACCATTGGATGTGTTTAAATGCATGATTAAATGTTGATTGTTGGTTTGATTAGATTAGAATCAAAGTCAATAATGTTTATGTTAAATCAAAGAGCATATTGAGCATGAAATGATATGTTTTGGCTTCAATTTGTGTTGAGCATAAATTGATGGATTAAGCATGATTAATTAAGTTAATTGATATTTTGGAAATATTGAGTTTAATTAATTAATCATGACTAATACACTTTAATTAAAATAATTATGATATTTGGAATATTATAATTATGTTAATAAGCCTTTAATTATTAATTGGGCTAAAAGTGTGTATTTGGGCTTAATGGGCTTGGCTTGACCAAGTTTGATTTTGGACTTTTGGATTGGATCCAATTGGGCCCAAAATCAATTCCATAAAGTCCAAATACATCACTTGGCTCTTTAAAGAATTTAATTGGGCCTAATGGGCCTAAATTGATTTGTTGGCAATATGGTGATTCCTATTGGGCCTTGGCATTCTGGGTTTGATCCATTATGGCCAAAGCCCATGCCTTAAGAATTAATTAAAAGCCCATTGGACTTTAATTCAAATGACATTAGATGTTATTGGGCCTTTGAGACCCATTAAGATTGGATTTGAAATCCAAGTCTTTAAGGCTTATAAGTAAGTGTAAATATTTAATTTGGAATTAAATTTGGAATTAGTATTGAATACAGATAAATTGGATTTAAAGTTGTAGTTCAATATAATTCAAGAATACTTACTTTGAGTATTTATTCTTAAACGAGTTTGACTCGTGCAAATCAAATTGTTGTTTGAACATTGGATGGTCATTAATTCAAAGTTTAAATAATTGGATTAGATTGATTGAATAACATGAATTGTATGAATACATGAATGTGTTGTATGAATAATGCATATCGGATGGATATTAGAAGGGTAAGGGTAATCTTGGAAATTGTAATAAATTTAGAATTTAATAAATTGGACCTGTGTGTCCAGCCTTTTATCTCTTTACTCTTTGTAATTCTCTTCTCACCAATTCCCCTCAATGTAAATGAGGTTTCTTTATTATATTAATTAATTGGGTAGAAGTTAGAATAGTTCTAGCCGGGGACAGGAAAGGGAGTGATTGTTCTAGGAACAATTTGTGAGATATCCATCCGCATATTATTATTAATTTATTTATTTATCGCGCCTTAGTATGCTTTTAGAATGCATGTTTAAGGGTGTATGATGAGACCTAATTAAAGATAATAAATTGGTTGCCAATTTGCACGCGAAAAAACCTCAAACAATATTAAGGATTTTTCCTTCCGTTGAGTGATTCTTACTGAAGATCCAAAGTTGGCATTGGTTTGTTGGCCAAGTCAAGACCTTTGTCAATTGCGGATGTGTTTGAATCATGAGAGTTTTGTTCCATATCGGTGTCTTGTCCAAGTCGTGATTTGTTGGCCAAAGTCAAGATCACTTCTTGTCCATTGACATTGATTATGAAGCTTTCCATGTCAATGGGTCACGCTTAACTACAATCATTAAGATTGTTGTGCCAAAGCCAAGGTTTAATTGATTTAGAGGAAAAAGGTTAGGCAATATATCTAATATATTAGCATATATTAGATATATGTTTCGGACTTGGATGTCCACCGACTGGATCTAGGAATTGGATGAGATCTAATTGATCTTAGAGATCTACCTAGTTAAATATCATACAACTTGTTGGCCAAAGTCAAGGTTGTGTGTTATTTAACGGGATCCTATCACACTAGGAAACTAGGTTTCCCGAGTACTCCACAGAGGGTTAGAGGCTCGCCGAAAAATAGTCGGAGGCAAGTTTTAAATTTGCAAATTTCGTTTAGATACTTGCCAATACGCGCTCATTTCATTTTCGTCATTATCTATTAATAAATATATTAGTTGGACTAATATTCAATTGTTGTTTTAATTAAACAGTTGGACTGTATTCAAACTACTTCATTTATAGTTGATTATATAATTGGATTATAGTTATCAATATATTTGAATTTTACCCTTCATTTATAGTTGATTATATAATTGGATTATAGTAATCAATATATTTGAATTTTACTAATCATTTATAGTTGATTATATAATTGGATTATAGTAATAAATATATATTTGATTTTAACCAATAAAATTGTAATTATTTATATAGTTAGACTATAGTAATCATTACATTAGATTGTACCTGAAATGTTGATTAAATAGTGGACTATTAGAATCAAGATTAAATTGAAAGATTAGTGTTTACAACATATCCTAATGAAAATGTGTTTAAACGACTTTAATTTTTCAAATTGGGAATAAAATTTCAGGATGGTCCTCGAAACTAATAAGTTACTTTATTTGATAAAATAACATATTAGGCCTAAGCCGAGAGTTAAGCAATTAGTAGAGCATGATCTTTGGAAGATTCATGTGATGATAACTTTAGTGCTTAATCCATTATACTTGTCAAAATTACTCCTTAATTTCCTAATCAGAACTAAATGATTAGATCCTTAAAGTATGATGAAGAAATTGAAGGATCTTCATAGATCTATTCTTGGATCTTAGAAACATTAATTATTGGAGAGTTAATGGCTATGCTCAATGAGCCAAAGCCAAAGTTTACAATAGGGTAAGAAGCGTAAGACGCATCTTACTTCAATATTCTAAAAGGCCAAGGCTTGGCCAAAGACTGCTGGGATGTGAAAAAGGAAAAAGCAAAATCATTACTGTCTTCTAGGAAGACAAAAGACAAATCCCAAGATGTCTGCTTAAACTGTGGCAAACGGGGTCACTGAAGCGTGACTGCCATATGGACAAGGTAGGGATGAAGGAATAAAAGAAAGGGCAAGGCTCTGACTTTAAATATGTTTGTCATAAATATGATCACTAATAGTATTAAAATTGGATTTTAGATACTAAAAGTGGTATATAAATATGCATTGATGTGCAGAATCTGCTGTGAGTAGGATACTGACTTCAATTAAGATTAATCTGCAAATCGAAAACGGGACAAAGTCGCTGTTTTACCTTAGATACCTAAGTTTAGGAACTACCATTCGGGTGTGTACTTAAATTAGGAAATTATTATAATGTAACTAGTTTCACTAGAAATATTATCTCTATATAGAGTATAACTCGTTGCGAGTATATCTTTATATTCTAGAACACTAAAGTGTTTTATTATATAAAGTTGATATTGAGATAAACACATTAAATTTGAATAACAGTATTTATATTTTGAATATAAATAAAATCTCAAACATATAATATGACGAACAAATAGCTCAAACTGATTTGATCAGATAATACTTATTTGTGGTAGTGTTGTCTAGGACATATTAAACAAGACTCGTATATCCACACTTTTGAAGAGTGGATACTAGGACGAATTTGATTTCATTCAAATAATGTCTACGAATCTAGTTTATTAGGTAAAGTACCTAAAATACCTTTTACTTGGTAAAAGAGTAAGTGCCATCGATCTGTTAACCCTCGATCATAGTGACGTAAGTGGGCCCATATCGAGCTAGGCTGTAGGTGGATATGAGTATTTCATGACCTTTACGGATGTGGCATCGCGTTATGGTCATGTGTTTCTTTTGAAACACAAATCGGAAACTTTTAGAGTTTCGACACGAAATAGACAAACAGATCGGCTAAAGTATTAAAATCGTCACGGTAAGACTGAGATGGAAATTAATTAAGTAATTTTCTTGAATAATTGAAAGATTATAGTATTCTTTCAATGAGGACTCCTCCCGGAACACGTCAGTTTGATGGTGTGTTCGAACGGAGAAACCGAATTTTGTTGGACATAATAAGGTTAATCTTGAGTCGCTCTGAGCTACCATTTCCTTCAAAGGATAAACAGTTAACAGTGCAATACTTATTTGAATAAGGTTCCATGAAAATCTGTTTGTCAGATTTCATATTAGATATGAACATGAAAGAAACTGAGTTTTCTCATTCCTGTTGATTTGGGAATGCTAAGCATATGTTTGGATGATACCAAACAAGAACCCAAATTGGATAAGTGCCAATTGTAGGTTATCCTAAGGAAACCAAAGTATAGTACTTATACAACTCACTTGAGAACAATGTAATTATTGCTCACCATGCGGTTTTCTAAGAGGAATACCGATATACAGTGGTAAGTGGGAAGATAGTAAAACTCGATGAAAATTAGAGTTATACTGTTCAAGGCACCAAGTCCTTAATGGAACACAAACAGTTCATCAATGATGAAACTGTACTAGTAATATTTGAATACACAAGAACCGCGTAAGTCGGAGAGAGTCACAAAACAACCTGGGTATGGGTTTCTGATATCACCTCATAAAGATGTCAATCTTATTGAGGAATACGAACTGACTACGTATGAGGAAGTGATACAAGGTATCGACTCCCTATTATGGCAAAGTGCCATGAGTCCGAAATGGATTCCATGTATATCAACTATGTTTGGACACTAGTTGTTTTACCGCAAGGTATTGTACCTATTGGTACTATATAAGTCTTCAAAGAAGACATACGTGGATGGCAACATACCAACGTACTAAGCTAGGCTTGTAGCGGAAAGGTATCGTTATCAACATTATGTTGATTACAATGAAATATTTCACCTGTTGCCATGTTAAATCCATTTGGATAATGCTTACAGATGCTGCATGTTTCATTTATGAAATATGGCAGCTGAACCGGAAAATCGCTTTCCTGAAAAAGAAACCTTTTGGAGGATGTTGTACATCCTAACGGTTTTGTCGTACCAAAACTAGAAAATGAGGTTTGTAAGTTATTCGATCCATAGAGGGATTGAAGCAAGCATTTAGTTCTTGGAACTAATATTTTGATATAATCATAATGGTATATGATTTAATTCAAAACAATTATAATTCTTGTGTATAATAGAGGATTAATGGGAGCGCGCTGACACTGAATGTCCTAATAATGATGATATGTCATTTCTTGGAAATGATATTCCCACATATTACAATCGGTGATTGTTGGACAATTATGACCCATAGCGTCACTATTTGTACAGATCACGGTGTTGTTGTACAAATTAACTATGTAATAAAGGATATTGCACTCTTATCATTTGTGATTAGAGCACTTAGATATATAAGTGATGAGAGGTCCCTATGATTTCTTCCTGGATGGAGAACGATATGAGACAGTATCAGTCCACGAAGGATAAATCGTTAAATATCCCTAGTCAGAGTATTATCGAGAATGGACATCGATAAATACGTAAAAGACTAGTATTACACTTGTGCGCGTATGTGAGGGCACAACGGCATAGTTCTCATATATTTGGGTATAGGATACTCATGCAAGTGTAATAGGAGGTTGTGTTTCACCGATGGTACGGGAAACAGCTTCGCTCTGGATTGACCCCCGCGGAATCCCATTGGTAGTATGACTATGTGTCTATGGGAGTCTGCAATCAGGGTAGGTGTATTTGGTCTTAACCTGAGACTTGCACCGCTAACACTTGCGACAATCAATGTACTTTAGTTGAGGTCGTCCAGGGCTTTAACCGGTTCTGCGTACGCCGATACTGGGTATATTGAGAATCGTAGTGTGTTGGGTGTGATGTCAAGACGGAAGTATCACTCCAGTCATAGTGGAGATGACGGTCACGTAGGATACGGAAACTCGTTCTCTTAAATGCTCGAGCTATAGGGATATTATGACTAGGTCATGTTTATCCGATTATAGAGACTAGTTACTAGACATCCGATATGTGCTTCGTACGGGGCAGACACAATTCCAGCCCCAGGCCTAGCACGTGATCATCCGATACTGGATAGAAATACGCAATACTACGGTATACTACGCTTGATATAGATCATATATTCATGTAAGAATATTTCCGGAGAATTGGGTAGGCATGGCCCTTTGCTAGAAGCTAACCTTGCCTTGTGAATCGGTATAACGTATTACAAGGTACTTACGTGTTCGGATAGTCCGACGACCGTATTTACTGCCAACATATCCGGAGATCTCATGGGACGCTTCCCAAAGATTCACCGATGATGTATGACTCGCACTTTAATTAATCTGAGATTAATTAGAAGAGAGAGAAAATTAATCTGGGATTAATTCGATGAGAGAGAAAATTAATCTGGGATTAATTACGGAGATATTTTATCTAGGATAAAATATTAATTAAAGAGAGAGAACGATTAATTTGGAATTAATCGATAAAATAATATATCCGATATATTATACGACATTGGATTTCGACGCGGAATTAAAATTGGATTTTAATTCGGGTGAACAAATTAATTTAGAATTAATTCGTTAGCGACGTGAATAGTGATTTCGCTAGGCGTAATCATTTAATTACGACGCGACGGAAAATTCGTTAATTTGGAATTAGCGAACCCGAGCCCGAGAGTGATTGCGAGCGCATTCGTATTTCGAATTCGAGCGCGGCACGCAAGTCACATCAAGCATCAAATCGTTAGTCACATCATGCGTCAAATCAATTGTCACTTTGAGTGGTGTGACTTGACAACATGTCACTTTATTAAAGCGATGTGACTTAAAGTAAAAGTGAAGTGATTGAAAAGCACTTTTTGCTTTTGCTTTTGATTTTTGATTTAAAGTTTTAATATATGTTTATTTATTTACTTGGTAAATGGTTAAAATAAGACATATATATAAAAGCTTTTTCCTTTCTCTCTCTTGATACAAACCATTCACGGTTTTGTTGTAAGAAATGGGTTCCCTCCATTTCTTCTTCTTCTCTCACGGCTTTGAGCCAAATCTTCTTCATTCTTTTGGTTTGATCAAAGACAATGAAGAAAAATGAGTGCTAGCACACACATGGGTTATATTATGGTGATAGGGAAACGAATTTATGAGCTTGGAATTCCTTTTGAACCTTGAAGCTTTGAGCTTCCATGGAGGTCTTCAATGGCCGATTTTTCAAGGAGGAAGACAGCCCAAAACCGAGCATGATGGCAGTCCAAGGAGGCCAAAACCGAACTTGATCAAGGAGGAAAATGGGTTTTGTTCTTCCTAGCATCAAACCAATCAATGTGAGTATGTATTCCGTCTTATTCCTTTGATGTATTCATGCGTTTTTGTGCTTGAATTTGTTGATCTTGGGACCTAAATTAGAACTCAACAGTGAAAGCTTGGCTTTCATAAAATATTCTCCATAGAAATCTTGGGAGAAACAACCTTTATTCTTGGAATAAAGATCTACTGGGTTAGATCTAAAGGTTGTTGACACTCTTTGAGAACTCGTACATTGAAAAATATATGTGACCTGATGTCTCATATGCTTTGAGCATATGGATTCACAAACAGGACAATCCAAGTGATAGTCACTAGATTGATGTTAAGAACATTTGTTAGTATCTTAGAGAACTGAGGATGCTATCTTAAACTATGGAGAATGAGAACTTGAAGTGACTGAGATCACTGCTGCAAGTTTCCTAACCGATGAAAACAACGGTACTATACAGTTTGAATAACGAAACAGTGAGCTGGAAATCTTCCAAGCAAGATACTGTTACCCAATAAACAACAAATGCGGGTTATTTCTTGGGTCAATAATAAATCTAATTATATTAAATATAGTTCTGTTAGCAGCTGAGCTAGGCGTCAGCACAGGCTAAATAATTAATGGTCTCATCAATGATCCAGATATATACTTCAACTATTCAACTGATTCGTTCGGATCATACATCGTGGCGATGTGATGATCGTATAAATCGCATCAGACGATAATCATACAAATCCGCTGACAAAAGCCTTTCCTCATCAATTGAGCGAACCGTACATAGTTCGGGTGTAAGACACTCTAATGACTGGCTATAGGCCAAGTGGGAGATTATTGGACAATTATGACCCATATCGTCACTATTTGTACAGATCATGGTGTTGTTGTAAAAATTGACTATGTGACAAGGAGATTACACTCTTATCATTTGTGATTAGATCACCTAGATGTATAAATGATAGGAGGTCCTTATGATTAGTTCCTGGATTGAGATGATATGAGACATTATCAGTCCTCGAAGGATTAATCATTGAATATCTGTAGTCGTAGTATTATCGAGACTGGACATCGATACTGTGGAATAGACTAGTATTACACTTGTGCGTGTTATGGAAGCGTAACAACATAGTTCTCATATATTTGGGTATGGGATACTCATGCAAGTGTAATAGGAGGTTGTGTTTACTGATGGTACGGAAACAGCTTCGCTCTAGATAGACCCCTCGGAATTCCATTGGTAGTATGACTACATTTCTATGGAAGTCCGAAATCAGGGTAGGTGTATTTGGTCTTAACCTGAGACTTGCACCGTTAATACTTGCGACAATCAATATACTTTGGTTTTGGTTGTCCAGGGCTTTAACCGGTTCAGGGTACGCCTCTGCTGGGTATATTGAGAATCGTAGTGTATTGGGTGTGATGTCAAGACGGAAGTATCACTCCAGTCATAGTGGAGATAATGTCACGTAGGATACGGAACTAGTACTCTTAAGTACTGCAGTCATCGGGTTAATATGACTAGGTCATGTTTGTCCGATTATAGAGACTAGTTACCAGACATCCGACATGTGCTTCGTACGGGGAAGAGACAATTCCAGCCTCAGGCCTAGCACATGACACCTGATACTGGATCACTATACGTAATACTACGTATACTACGCCTGACATAGATTATATATTACAGTAAGAATATTTCTGGAGAATTGGGTAGGCACGGTGCTTTGCTAGAAGCCAATCATGTCTTATAAATCGGTAAGCACGTGGTACGAGGTACGCACATATTCGGATAATCCGATGACCGTATTTACTTCCAACATATCCAGGGATCCCTTGGGTCGCTTCCCAAAGATTCACGATGACAGTTGACTTAAACTAGAATTAATCTGGGATTAATTTAGAGAGAGAAAATTAATCTGGGATTAATTGAGGCTTTATTTAATCTGGCATTAAATGTGTTCGGAAGAGAGAGAACGTGATTAATTTGGAATTAATCGGTAAAATAAATTTAATAGTTAAATTTTATTTTTCTATTTAATTTATTCGTATGGGCTAAAATTAATATATCGGATATATTAATATGAATTAGATTTCATTACGAAATTAAAGTCGGACTTTAATACGAACGAATGAATTAATTTAGAATTAATTCGTAAACGACGTTCGTAATATATTTGTGAGGCATCGTTATTTAATTAAATTAGATTTAATTATTTAGCGATGAAAGTTCATTTAATCGGATTAAAGAGATCCGAGCCACGGCAAATGTTCGTCGCGATATTTGAATTTTGAATTCAACTGTGGGGCCCATTTCACATGTGTGAAGTGGTAGTTGAGAGAGTGATTGGTAATTAAGCCAATACCACTTGCTTTTCAACTACATGGTTTTGGTTTTTGGAAAACCAAGACCCAACTACCTAGTTTGGGTGAAAAGGGTAAAACCCTTTACCAAACCTAACTCTCTCACTTCCAACACAACACACATCTCACAAAATACAAACCCTAGCTTTCTCTCAAGCTTGGGCGTGAACATGCTCATCGCTTCACTTTGATTTTGTGGCAAAATCAACAAAGCTAACACTTGACAGGGAAACCAACTCAAAGCTTGGAATCAACAAAGGAATGATCTTGGAGATCTTCTTCTCAAAATTTTAAAACCTCAAATCCATTCAATGTAATTAATTCCGCAACTTATAATGAATTTATGAACACCTTTTCTTGCTTATTAGATCCTTGGCATGTTCTAGGAACATCAACACAAAGCATATGAGACACATGGTCATGTATATTTTTCAATGTACTAGTTCTCAGAGAGTTCCAACAAACTTTAGATCGAACCTAGTAGATATTTATTCCTAGAATAAAGGTTGTTTCTCCCAAGAATTCTACGGAGAATTTTCTTGAAAGTCAAGCTTTCACCGATTATTTTATAGGAATATCATTTCCAATAAATGACATATTATCATTATTTAATAGGACAGTCACTGTCAGTGCGCTCCCACTAACCTTCTTATATACACAAGAATCATTGTCGTTTTGAATTAAATCATACACCATTATGATTACATCAAAATGATAATTCCAAGAACCTAATGCTTGCTTCAATCCAAACATGGATCGAATAACCTGCAAACCTTGTTTGCTAGTTTTGGCATGACAAAACCATCAGAGGTTCCTTTTCAGGAAAGTGATTTTCCCGTTCAGCTGCCATATTTCATAAATGAAACAGGAAGCATTAGCAAGCATTAACCAAATAGATTTAATGTGGCAATAGGTAAAAGATTTCGTTGTAATCAACAAAATGTTGATAACAATACCTTTTCGCTACAAGCCTAGCTTAGTACGTTGGTATGTTGTCATCCATGTATGTCTTCCTTGAAGACTCATATAGTACCAACAGACACAATGTCTTACGGTACAACAACTAGTGTCCAAACATAGTTGATATACATGGAATCCATTTCGGACTCATGGCACTTTGCCATAATTGGGAGTCGATACTTGTATCACTTCCTTATATGTAGTCAGTTCATCTTCCTCAATAAGATTGACATCTTTATGAGGTGAGATCAGAAACTCATACCCCAGGTTATTTTCTGACTCTCTCCGATTTACGTGGTTCTTGTGTATACGAAGATTACTGGTACAGTTTCATCCTTGATGAACTGTTTATGTTCCATTAAGGACTTGGTGCCTTGAACAATATTACTCTGATTTTCATCGAGTTTTACTATCATCTCACTTACCACTGCATATCAGTATTCCTCTTAGGAAAACCACATAGTGAGCAACAATAACATTGTTCTCATGTGAGTTGTATAAGTACTATACTTTATTATCCCTTGGATAATCTACAATTGGCACTTATCTAATTTGGGTTCTAGTTTGGTATCATCCAAACATATGCCCAGCATACCCAAATTATCAGGAATGAGAAACCCAGTTTCTTTCCCGTTCATATCTAATATGTAATCTGTCAAACAGATTATTATGGAACCTTATTCAAAATAAGTATTGCACTGTTAATGCTTATCCTTTAAAGGAAATAGTAGCTCAGAGCGACTCATTATTAACCTTATCATGTCCAACAAAATTCGGTTTATCCTATTCGGACACACCGTCAAATTGACGTGTTCCGGGAGGAGTCCTTATTGAAAGAATACTATACTATTTCTTGTATTTGTGAAACTTATTGCTTAAGTATTTTCACCATGGTCAAACCGTGATGTTTTAATACTTTAGCCGATCTGTTTGTCTATTTCGTGTCGAAACTCTAAAAGTTTCTGATTCGTGTTTCAAAAGAAACACTTAACCATAATGCGATGTCACATCCGTAAAGGTCACGAAATATTCATATCCACCTCTAGCCTAGCTAGATATGGCCCCACTTACTTCACTACGAACTAGGGCTAACAGATCGTTGGCATTCACATTTTTACTATGTAAATAGTGTTTTAGGGACTTTACCTAATAAACTAGATTTGCCGACTTTATTTGATTGGAATCAAATCAGTCTAAGTACCCACTTTTCAAAAGTATGGATATACGAGTCTTGTTTCATTGTGTCCCAGACAGCAATGCCACTTATAAGTTTCATCTAATCAAATCAGTTCGAGCCATTTGTTTGTCATGTTATATGTTTGAGTTTTATTTATATTCAAATATAAATACTTTTATTCACATCTAATGTGTTTATCTTAATATCATCTTTATATAATAAAACACTTTAGTGTTCTAGAATATAAAGGTAAATCCGCGACGGATTAAACACTGATATAAATATAATGTTTCTAGTCAAACTAGTTACATTATAACAGTTTCCTAATTTAAGTACACACCCCTAGGGTAGTTCATAAATGTAGGTATCTACGATAAAACAGCGACTTATATCCTGTTTCTAATTCGCAGATTAATCTCATCTAAAGTCAGTATCTTGTTCATAGCAGATTCTGCACATCAGTACATATTTATGTATCACACTAAGTATCTAAAATCCAATTTCAATACTAGTAGTGAACATAAATTTGACAAACATATTTGAATTCAAAGGCTTAGTTGATTCAGAGGAAAAAGGTTAGGTAATATATTGGATATATTGGCATATATAAGATATATGTTTCAGACTTGGATGTCCCCATAACGGATCTACCTAGTTAATTATCATACAATTTGTTGGCCAAAGTCAAGATTGTGTGATATTTAACGGGATCCCAGCCCACTAGGAAACACGGTTTCCTGAGTACTCAACAGAGGGTTAGAGATTCGCCGAAAAATAGTGGGAGACAAGTATTAAATTTGCAATATTCGTTTAGTTACTTTTCATACGCGCTCAAACAAATATCATTCGTCACATAAAATAAATATTAGTTGGACTAATATTTAATCATTGTTTTAAAACAGTTGGACTGTATTCAAACTAATTAAATATATAGTTGATTTTATAATTGGATTATAGTAATCAATATAATTGAATTTAACCAATTAAAAGTATAGTTGATTAATATAGTTGGAATATACTAATCATTATATTTAATAGTACCTAAATCGTTGATTAAATAGTTGGACTATTAAAATCAAGATAAAATTGAAAGATTGACATTTAAAACATAATCCTAGGGAAAATATATTAAAATGGTTTAATTTTCAAATTGGGAATAATTTCAGGATGGTCCTGGAAACTAAGAAGTTACTTTATTTGATAAAATAACATCTTAGGCCTAAGCCCGGAGTTAAGCAAATAGTAGAGCATGATCTTTGGAAGATTCATGTGATGATAACTTTAATGCTATCCATTAAGCTTGTCACAATAGACTCCTTAATTTCTTATTCAGAACTAAGATTAGATCCTTAAAACACGATAATGAAATTGAAGGATCTTCATAAATCTATACTTAGATTTTGGAAGTACTGAATTGCAATAAATAACTCTTGGAGAGTTAATGACTATTCTCAAGGAGATAAAGTCCAACTTTACAATTAGGCAAGAAGCGCAAGGCGTACCTTACTTCGATATTCTATATGGCCAAGGCTTGGCCAAAGGCTTCTAGAATGTAGAAATGGGGCAAATGCAAAATCATTATAATCTTCTTGGAAGATAAAGGACATATCCCAAAATGTATGCCTAAATTGTGACAAACGGGATCACGAAAGCGTGACTGTCGTTTGGACAAAGCAGACATGAAGGAATTGAAGACGAGCAAGGCTCTCACTTCGAATATGTTTGTCAAAATTATGCTCACTACTAGTATTGAAATTGGATTTTAGATACTTAGTGTAATACATAAATATGTACTTATGTGTAGAATCTGTTATGAGCAGAATACTGACTTCAGATGAGATTAATCTGCGAGTCGGAAATGGGACGAAAGTCGCTATTTTAACCGTAGATACCTAATTTTAGGAACTATCCTTCAGGTGTGTACTTAAATTAGGAAACGGTTATAATGTAACTAGTTTGACTAGAAATATTATCTCTATATCGAGTATAACTCATTGCGAGTGTACCTTTATATTCTAGAACACTAAAGTGTTTTATTATATAAAGATGATATTGAGATAAACACATTAGATGTGAATAACAGAATTTATATTTTGAATATAAATAAATCTCGAACATATAACATGACAAACATATAGCTCAAACTGATTTGATCAGATTAAACTTATAAGTGGCATTGTTGTCTGGGATACAATTAAATAAGACTCGTATATCCACACTTTTGAAGAGTGGGTACTCGGACTGATTTGATTCTATTCAAATGATGTCTACGAATCTAGTTTATTGGGAAAAGTGCCTAAAACACTATTTATTTGGTAAAAGTGTAAATGCCACCAATCTGTTTGACCTAGTTCATAGTGAAGCAAGTGGGCCTATGTCTAGCTAGGCTAGAGGTGGATATGAATATTTCATGACCTTTACGGATGTGGCATCGCGTTATGGTTATGTGTCTCTTTTAAAGAAACATGAATCAGAAACTTTTACAGTTTCGACACGAAATAGACAAACAGATCGGCTAAAGTACTAAATCGTCACGGTAAAACCGTAATGGAGAATACTTAAGCAATAAGTTTCTCGTATACTTGAAAGAGTATAGCATTCTTTCAATGAGGACTCCTCCCGAAACACCTCATTTTGACGGTGTGTCCGAACAAAGTAACCGAATTTTGTTGGACATGATTAGGTTAATCATGAGTCGCTCTGAGCTACCATTTCCTTCAACGGATAAGCATAAACAGTGCAAAACTTATTTTGAATAAGGTTCCATAATAATCTGTTTGACAGATTACATATTAGATATGAACGGGAAAGAAATCGATTTTCTCAATTCTATTAATTTGGGTATGCTGGGCATATGTTTGGATGATACCAAACTAGAACCCAAATTGAATAAGTGCCAAATTATAGGTTATCCAAGGGAACCATAAGCATAGTTCTTATACAACTCACTTAGAGAACAATGTGATTATTGCTCACCATGCGGTTTTCCTAAGAGGAATACCGATATGCAGTGGTAAGTGGGAGGATAGTAAAACTCGATGAAAATCAGAGTAATACTAATTAAGGCACCAAGTCCTTAATGGAAAACAAACAGTTCATCAAAGATGAAACTGTACCAGTAATATTCAAATACACAAGAACTGCGTAGATCAGAGAGAGTCAGAAAATAACCTAGGGTATGAGTTTCTGATCTCACCTCATAAAGATGTCTATCTTATTGAGGAATGCCAACTGACTACACAAGAGGAAGTGATATAAGGTATCGACTCCCGATTATGGCAAAGTGCCATAGAGTCCGAAATGGATTTCATGTAAATCAACCAAGTTTGGATACTAGTTGATGTACCGTAAGGCATTGTGCCTATTGGTATTATATAAGTCTTCAAGGAAGACATACATGGAAGGCAACATACCAACGTACCAAGCTAGGCTTGTAGCGGAAAGGCATCGTTATCAACATTGTGATTGATTACGATGAAACCTTTTACATGTTGCCACGGTAAATCCATTTGGATAATGCTTGCTGAAGCTCCATGTTTCATTTTTGAAATATGACAACTGAACGGGAAAATCGCTTTCTTGAAAAGAAAACCTTTTGGAGGATGTTTAAAATATCCTGATGATTTTGTCGTATCAAAACTAGCAAACAAGGTTTGCAGGTTATTCGATCCATGTTTGGATTGAAGCAAGCATTAGGTTCTTGGAATTTTCAATTTGATGTAATCATAATAGTTTATGATTTAATTCAAAACGAAAATGATTCTTGTGTATATAAGGAGTTTAGTGGGCGCGCACTGACAGTGGCTGTCCTATCTATAATGATGAATTGTCATTTCTTGGAAATGAAATTCCCATAAAATAATCGGTGAAAGATTGGCTTTCATGTAAATTCTCCGTAGAATTTTTGGGAGAAACAACCTTTATTCTAGGAATAAAGATCTACTGGGATAGATTTAAAGTTGTTAACACTCTCCGAGAAATCGTACATTGAAAAATATACACGACCTGGTGTCTCATACACTTTGAGCATATGGACTCACAAACAGGTCAATCCAACTGATAGTCACTGGATTGATATTAAGAACATCCGTTAGTATCTTGGAGAACTAAGGACGATATCTTAAAATATGGAGAAGAAGAACTTGAAGTGACTGGGATCACCGATAAAAACGACTATAAGTCGTACAACGATACTATACAGTTTGAATAACGGAACAGTGAGCTAGAAATCTTCCTAGCAAGATACTGTTACCGAATAAACAACAAATGCGAGTTATTGCTGCAGCTGAGGCAGCAATAGAAGCCATCTGGGTCAATAATAAATCTAATTAGATTAGATATAGTTCTGTTAGCAGCTGAGCTAGGCGTCAGCGCAGGCTAAAGAATTAATGGTCTCATCAACGATCCAGATATATACTTCGACTATTCATATGATTCATTCGGATCATACATCATGGCGATGTGATGATCGAATAAATCGTATCAGATGATAATCATGCAAATCTGCTGACGAAAGTCCTTTCTTAGCAATTTGAGCCAACCGTACATAGTTCGGGTGTTAGACACCCGAGTGACTGACTATAGGCCAAGTGGGAGATTGTTGGAAAGTTATGATCCATAGTGTCACTATTTGTACAGATCATAGTGTTGTTATACAAATTAACTATGTTACAAAGGAGATTGAGCCCTTTTCATTTGTGATTAGATCACCTAGCTATATAAATGATATGAGGTCTTTATGATTTGTTCCTGGATTGAGAATGATATGAGACAGTATCAGTCCACGAAGAATAAATCATTAAATATCCCTAGTCAGAGTATTATCGAGATTGGACATCGATAAATACGTAAAAGACTAGTATTACACTTAAGCGCATTTGTGAGGGCACAACGACATAGTTCTCTAGATTTGGGTATAGGATACTTATGCAAGTGTAATAGGAGGTTGTGTTTTACCGATGGTACGGAAAATAGCTTCACTCTGGATAGACCCCTCGGAATTCCATTGGTAGTATGACTATGTGTCTATGGAAGTCCGAAATCAGGGTAGGTGTATTTGGACTTAACCTAAGACTTGCACCGCTAATACTTGCGAAAATCAATATACTTTGGTTTTGGTCGTCCAGGGCTCTAACAGGTTATGTGTACTCCTCTGCTGGGTATATTGAGAATCGTAGTGTATTGGGTGTGATGTCAAGACGGAAGTGTCACTCCAGTCATATGGAGATGATGATCGCGCAGTGATACAGAACTGGTTCTCTAAAGGGTTGCAACCATCGGGATAATATGACTTTTTCATGATTATCTGATAATAAATAGACTAGTTACTAATCATCTGATATATGCTTCGTATGAGGCAGACACTGGACCAACCCCAGGCCTTGTATGTGATCATCCGATACTGGATTGAAATACGCAATACTACGTATACTACGCATGATACAGATCACTATATTCCTGTAAGGATATTTCTGGAGAATTGGGTAGGCATGGCGCTTTGCTAGAAGCCAATCTTGTCTTGTAAATCGGTAAAACGTCGTACTTGGTACGTACGTGATCGGATTGTTCCACATCCGTATTTATTGCCAACATATCTGGGGATCTTATGGGTCGTTTCCCTAAGATTCACCGATGATGTATGACTCGCACTTTAATTAATCTGGGATTAATTAGATGAGAGAGAAAATTAATCTGGGATTAATTGCGGAGATATTTAATCTAGGATAAAATATCAATTAAAAAGAGATAACGATTAATTTGGAATTAATCGATAAATTAATATATTCGATATATTAAACGAAATTGGATTTCGACGCGGAATTAGAATTATATTTTAATTCGGGCAAACGAATTAATTTAGAATTAATTCGTTAGCGACGTGAATAGTAATTATGCTAGGCATGATTATTTAATTAAATTAGATTTAATTACGACGCAACGGAAAATTTGTTAATTTGGAATTAACGAACCCGAGCCCGAGATTGTTTGCGAGCGTATTCGCATTTCAAATTCAAGTGCGGCACGTAAGTCAAATCAAGCGTCAGATCACTAGCCGCATCTAGCATCACATCATTCGTCAATCAAATGATGGATGTCTTTCACTTTGAGTGATTGACACCAATCACTATTCATGATTGATGGAGTTGATGTGAGTGGTTGAAGCCTTAAAGGCTTGACTTTTTGAAAGCCAAATTCATTCTAAATGAATTTGAAGTTCACATTTGTGTATAAGATAATCAAATTAGAAACCAAACCACATCTCTTCTCTCTTTCTTCTCTTCACATCTCACGCCCAAAGTGGGCAGTCCACTACCCTCTTCTCTCTTCAAAACCGTGACAGTGAAGGAGAAACCAGTGAGTATTTTGTGGTAAAATACAAGAGAGCTAGTACTCAAAGGGACATACGAAGGTGATAGAGAAACCCACTCGCGAGCTTGGAACCATATCACGCGGCTTGGAGCTTGGAGGTTAGATGAAAGCCGAAAATGGAGGAGCCCATTTTAGTGGACTCCCGTGAACTGCAGTGGGCAGAAAATTATTTTTTATTCGTTGCTGCGTCGCTCAACCGATCGATGTAAGTATTCTATAACTTCCTCGATTTGTATTCGTAAATATTTCATTCTTATTATTCAATCCTTGGGACCGTAGAACTCCAACAGAATTTTTCTCGAAAGTCAAGCTTTCGTCGATTATTTTATGGGAATATCATTTCCAAGAAATGACATGTCATTGTTATTTATAGGACATCCACTGTCAGTGTGCTCCCAATAACCTTCTTATATACACAAGAATCATTTATGTTTTAAATTAAATCATAAACCCTTATGATTATATCAAAACGATAATTCCAAGAACCCAATGCTTGCTTCAATCCCTCCATGGATCGAATAACCTGCAAACCTTGTTTTCTAGTTTTGGTACGACAAAATCGTCAGGATATTGTAAACATCCTCCAAAGGCTTTCCTTTTCAGGAAAGCGATTTTCCCGTTCAGCAGTCATATTTCATAAATGAAACATGCAGCATCAGCAAGCATTATCCAAATGGATATACTGTGGCAATAGGTAAAAGGTTTCATCATAATCAATCACAATGTTGATAACGATACCTTTCCGCTACAAGCCTAGCTTAGTACGTTGGTATGTTGCCTTCTATGTTTGTCTTCCTTGAAGACTTATATAGTACCAATAGACACAATACCTTGCGGTACATCAACTAGTATTCCAAACTTAGTTGATATGCATGGAATCCATTTCGGACTCGTGGCACTTTGCCATAATAGGGAGTTGATACCTTGTGTCACTTCCTCTTACGTAGTCAGTTGGTATTCCCCAAAAGATTGACATCTTTATGAGGTGAGATCAGAAACCCATACCCCAGATTGTTTTCTGACTCCCTCCGGCTGACGCGGTTCTTGTGTATTCGAAGATTACTGGTACAGTTTCATCCTTGATGAACTTTTTGTGTTCCATTAAGGACTTGGTGCCTTGAACAATATTACTCCGATTTTCATCGAGTTTTACTATCTTCCCACTTACCACTGTATATCGATATTCCTCTTAGGAAAACCACATGGTGAGCAACAATCACATTGTTCTCTTAGTGAGTTCTATAAGCACTATGCTTATGGTTTCCCTGGGATAACCTATAATTGGCACTTATCCAATTTGGGTTCTAGTTTGGTATCATCCACACATATGCCCAGCATACCCAAATAATCAGGAATGAGAAACCCGATTTCTTTCCCGTTCATATCTAATATGAAGTCTGTCAAACAGATTATTATGGAAAATTATTCAAAATAAGTTCTACACTATTTATGCTTATCCGTCGAATGAAATGGTAGCTCAGAGCGACTCATGATTACCCTTATCATGTCCAACAAAATTCGGTTTATCCTGTTCGGACACACCGTCAAATTGACGTGTTTCGAGAGGAGTCTTCATTGAAAGAATACTATACTCTTTCAAAATAAGTATTGCACTGTTAATGCTTATCCTTTAAAGGAAATAGTAGCTCAAAGCGACTCATTATTAACCTTATCATGTCCAACAAAATTCGGTTTATCCTATTCGGACACACCGTCAAATTGACGTGTTCCGGGAGGAGTCCTTATTGAAAGAATACTATACTATTTCTTGTATTTGTGAAACTTATTGCTTAAGTATTTTCACCATGGTCAAACCGTGATGTTTTAATACTTTAGCCGATCTGTTTGTCTATTTCGTGTCGAAACTTTAAGAGTTTCCGATTTGTGTTTCATAAGAGACACATAACCATAACGCGATGCCACATCCGTAAGGTCACGAAATATTTATATCCACATCTAGCCTAGCTAGACATGGGCCCACTTGCTTCACTATGAACTAGGGCAAACAGATTGGTGGCATTTACACTTTTACCAAGTAAATAGTGTTTTAGGCACTTTGCCCAATAAACTAGATTCGTAGACTTTATTTGATTGGAATCAAAACAGTCCGAGTACCCACTCTTCAAAAGTGTGGATATACGAGTCTTGTTTCATTGTGTCCCAAACAACAATGCTACTCGTAAGTTTCATCTGATCAAATCAGTTTGAGCTATTTATTTGTCATGTTATATGTTCGATATTTATTTATATTTAAAATATAAATTCTGTTATTCACATCTAATGTGTTTTATCTCAATATCATCTTTATATAATAAAACACTTTAGTGTTCTAGAATATAAAGGTAAATCCGCAACAGATTAAACACTGATATAGAGATAATGTTTCTAGTCAAACTAGTTACATTATAACAGTTTCCTAATTTAAGTACACATCCTTGGGGTAGTTCATAAACTTAGGTACCTATGGTAAAACAAAGACTTACATCCCATTTCCGATTCGCAGATTAATCTCAACTAAAGTCAGTATCCTGCTCATAGCAGATGCTGCACACCAGTACATAATTTATGTACCACACTAAGTATCTAAAATCCAATTTCAATACTAGTAGTGAACTTAATTTTGACAAACATATTTGAAGTCAGAGCCTTGCTCGTCTTCAATTTCTTCATGTCTGCTTTGTTCAAACAGCAGTCACGCTTTCACGATCCTGTTTGCCATAATTTAGGCAGACATTTTAGGATTTGTCCTTTATCTTCCCAGAAGATTATAATGATTTTGCCTTTGCCTTTTTCAACACTCCAGAAGCCTTTAGCCAAGCCTTGGCCTTCTAGAATATCGAAGTAAGGTGCGTCTTGCACTACTTGCCTGATTGTAAATTTTGACTTTATCTCCTTGAGAATAGTCATTAACTCTCCAAGAGTTACTCATTGCAATTCGGTACTTCTAAAATCTAAGTATAGATTTACAATGGTCCTTCAGTTTCAATATCATATTTTAAGGATCTAACCCTTAGTTCTGAATAAGAAATTAAGGAGTCTATTGCGACAAGCTTAATGTATTAAGAACTTAAGTTTTCATCACATGAATATTCCAAAGATCATGCTCTACTATTTGCTCAACTCCGAGCTTAGGCCTAATATGTTATTTTATTAAATAAAGTAACTTATTAGTTTCCAGGACCATCCTAAATTTATTCCCAATTTGAAAATTGAACCATTTAAATAAAATTTCCCTAGGATTATGTTTTAAATGTCGATCTTTCAATTTTAATCTTGATTCTAATAGTCGACTATTTAATCAACGATTTCAGGTAATTTTAATATAATGATTATTATAGTCCAACTATATAATCAACTATCTATTTAATATGTTAAATTCAATTATATTGATTACTATAATCAAATTATAAAATCAACTATAAATTGAAATAGTTTGAATACAGTCCAACTGTTTTTATTAAAAAAACGATTTAAATATTAGTCCAACTAACATTTAATTTATTTAACGAGTGATATTTGATTGAGCGCGTATCGCAAGTAATTAAACGGATATTTCAAATCTAATACTTATCTCTCACTATTTTTCGATGAGCCTCTAACCCTCTGTCGAGTACTCGGGAGACCGTGTTTCCTAGTGGGCTAGGATCCCGTTAAATATCACACAATCTTGACTTTTGCCAATAAATTGTATGATAATTAACTAGGTAAATCTCTAAGATCGATTGGATCTCATCCAATTCCTAGATCTGGTAGGGGGACATCCAAGTCCGAAACATATATCTAATATATGCCAATATATCCAATATATTACCTAACCTTTTTCCTCTGAATCAACTAAGCCTTGGCTTTGGCACAACAAACTTAGTGATCCCAGTCAAGCGTGACCCATTGACCATGGAAAGCTTCGTAATAAATGTCGATGGGCAAGATGTGGTCTTGACTTTGGCCAACAAACCACAACTTGGACAAGACAACGATATGGAACAAAGCTCTCGTGACTCAAACACATTCTCAACAGATAAAGGCCTTGACTTTGGCCAACAAGCCAATGCCAGTCTTGGATCTTGAGTAAGAATCACTCAATAGAAGGAAAAAAGCTTAATATTTAGTGAGGGTTTTTCGCGTGCAAATTGGCAACCAATTTATTATCTTTCTTAAGGTCTCATCATCATACACCCTTTAAATATGTATTCTAAACACATAATAAAGCACATATGAATAAATAATAATGATATGCGGATGGGTACTTTACACATTGATCCTATATCAAATCTCTCCATTTCTCTCTCCCGCTAGCACATGTATTACTTCTACCCGTTACACTACACTTCTAAAGAAACCTCCTTTACATTGAGGGGAATAGGTGAGAAGAGAGTACAAAGAATAAGGAGGTAATAAGGCTGGACACACAGGTCTAATTAATAAATCAAATTTATTACAATAATTTCTAAAATTACCCCACCCTTCTAATATCCATCCGATATACATTATTCATGCATCGCAACCATGTATTCACACAAGCATATTATCAATCAATCTAATCAAATTAATTAATCTGATAATTAATGACCATCTAATGTTCAAACAACTATTTGATTTTGTGAAGGTCAAACTCGTTTTGTGAATAAGTACTCAAAGTATGAATTCTCGAATTAAATTAAACTACATAATTAAATCCAATTCAATTTGTATTTAATACTAATTCGCTTATTTAATTCCAAATTAAATACTACACTTTATTAAGAACCTTTACGACTTAAATTCCAAATTTAATCGCTTTGGGTCTCAAAGCTCGATTAACGTCCAATGTCAATTTAATTAAAGTCCAATGGGCTTTCAATTAATTTCTTAAGGCATGGGCTTTCGGTCAACATGGGTCAAACCCAAATACTAAAGCCCATTAAAGGAATCATCCTTATTTGCTTTGAAACCAATTTGGGCCCATTAGTCCCAATTAACGTTAAAGGTCTATTAGTCGCATTTGGGCTTAACGGAAGTGGTTTTGGGCCCAATTGGATCCAACCAATTTAGCCTAAACCCAACTTGATACAACCAAGCCCATTAAAGCCCAATTACAACATTTCAAGCCCAAATCCAATTCAAACCCAATTAATTAAATCATAAAAGTCCAATTTCATAATCTAATTAATTCTAAAGTGTATAACATAATTAACTACCCAAATCAATATTTCTAAAATATCGATTAGCCTAATTAATCATGCTCATCATCATCATCACATGTCCAACACATTTTGATTAAAATCAAACCCAAATCATGCTTATAATGTCTCGGCCATGTTAGGCATTTTATGTCCGATTCGAATTCAATCCGATTAAATCCAAATCAACATTAAATCCACATTCCCGATTGATTTCCAACACATCCAATGATCAAAAATCAAAAAATCCAAGACATTAAGGCACTTAGTGTATTCGGCCAACACAAAGATTTTGGGGAAAAATGTTCCAAATAATTTTTCATCAAATTGTTCCAATCAATCCTCAATTAAAACACATTTAAGCAGACTCATTCATCCAATTTCATAAAATCATGCTCAAACATATTTTACCCAAATTTTAAGCCCTATTCAAATTTCATGTTTTTCAATCGCTCTGATAACACTGTTGGAGTTTCTAAGTCCCGAGGATCGCATACAAAGCAAGAAATAAGTGCGAATACAAATCGAGGAAGTTTCAGAATACTTACATCGATCGATTGAGCGATGCGACAACGGATAAAACATGATTTTTTGCCCACTGTCATGCTCGGCAGTCCACTGTTTTATCCTCCAAGAAATTCAGCATGATCCTCCTTAAAGCTCCAAGTTTTGTGCGGTGTGATTCCATGCACACGAGTGGATTTCCTTATCACCTTCGTATGTCTCTTTGAGTGCTAGCTCTACTTGAGTTTTGCCACACAAAACAAACACTTTTACTTCCCTTAGCTCACGGTAGTGAGCTGCCAAACCAGTGAAGAAATGCTCTTATTGGGCGTGAGAGAAGAGAAGAAAAATGATGAGAGAGATGATTGTTAAGTTGGTGGAAAAATATATCAAATATACATATATATTTTCCAAAAATAAATAAATGATTTTCCACTTTTTTGGCTTTCAAAAAGTCAAATAAACTATGCCAACCACTTGCATCACTATTCACATCATTCAAGTGTCAAGTCACATCACTCAAGTTGTCAAGTGACATCACTCAAAGTTACAAGTGATTTGATGCTTGAAGTGACTAGCGATCTGACGCTTGATGCGACTAATGATTTGACGCTTGATTTGATGCTTGATTTGACTGCATGCCGCATTCGAATTCAAAATGTGAATACGCTCACAAATAATCTCGGGCTCGGGTTCGCTAATTCTGAATTAACGAATTTTCCATTACGTCATAATTAAATATAATTTAATTAAATAATCATGCCCAATATAATTACTATTCACGTTGCTAACGAATTAATTCTAAGTTAATTCGTTCATCCGAATTAAAATCTAATTTCAATTCCGCGTCGAAATCCAATTTCATTTAATATATCGAATATATTAATTTATCGATTAATTCCAAATTAATCGTTATCTCTCTTTAATTGATATTTTATCCCAGATAAAATATCTCCACAATTAATCCTAGATTAATTTTCTCTCTCATCTAATTAATCCCAGATTAATTAAAGTACGAGTCATACGCCATCGGTGAATCTTCGGGAAGCGACTCATGAGATCCCCAGATATGTTGGTAGTAAATACGGTTATCGGACTATCCAAACATGTAAGTACCAAGTACTATGTTTTACCGATTTACAAGACAAGGTTGGCTTCTAGCAAAGCGCCATGCCTACCCAATTCTCCAGAAATATCCTTACAGGAATATAGGATTTGTATCAGGCGTAGTATACGTGGTATTGCGTATTTCAATCCAGTATCGGATGATCACATGCAAGGCCTGGGGCTGGTTCAGTGTCTGCCCCGTACGAAGCATATATCGGATGACAAGCAACTAGTCTCTTTATTATCTGATAATCATGACCAAGTCATATTATCCTGATGGTTGCAACCCTTTAGAGAACCAGTTCTGTATCCATATGACCGGAGTGATACTTTCATCTTGACATCACACACAATACACTACGATTCTCAATATACCCAGCAGAGGTGTACACAGAACCTATTAAAGCCCTGGACGACCAAAACCAAAGCATATTGATTGTCGCAAGTATTAGCAGTGCAAGTCTCAGGTTAAGACCAAATACACCTACCCTGATTTCGGACTTCCATAGACACATAGTCATACTACCAATGGAATTCCGAGGGGTCTATCCAGAGCGAAACTGTTTTCCATACCATCGGTAAAACACAACCTCCTATTACACTTGCATAAGTATCCTATACCCAAATATATGAGAACTATGCCATTTTGCCCTCATAACGCGCACAAGTGTAATACTAGTCTTTTACGTATTCATCGATGTCCAATCTCGATAATACTCTGACTAGGGATATTTAATTATTTATCCTTCGTGGACTGATACAGTCTCATATCATTCTCAATCCGGGAATAAATCATAATGACCTCCTATCATTTATATATCTTGGTGATCTAATCACAAATGATAAGAGCGTAATCTCTTTTGTCACATAGTTAATTTGTATAACAACACCATGATCTGTACAAATAGTGGCGCCATGGGTCATAACTGTCAACAGTGGGCTAGGATCCCGTTAAATAACACACAATCTTGACTTTGGCCAACAAATTGTATGATACTTATTGGATCCAATCCAAATCCTATATCCAGTAAGTGGACATCCAAGTCCGAAACATATATCTTATATATGCCAATATATCCAATATATTGCCTAACCTTTTTCCTCTGAATCAATTAAGCCTTAGCTTTGGCACAACAAACTTAATGATCCCAGTTAAACGGAACCCATTGACCATTGAAAGCTTCGTAATCAATGTCGATGGACAAGAAGTGGTCTTGACTTTGGCCAACAAACCACAACTTGGACAAGACACTGATATGGAACAAAGCTCTCGTGATTCAAACACATCCTCAACGGACAAAGGCCTTGACTTTGGCCAACAAGCCAATGCCAGTCTTGGATCTTGAGTAAGAATCACTCAATGGAAGGAAAAATGCTTAATATTTTGTAAGGGTTTTTCGCGTACAAATTGGCAACCAATTTATTATCTTTGTTAAGGTCTCATTAGCATACACCCTTAAACATGCATTCTAAACACATAATAAAGCGCGTATAAATAAATAATAATGATATGCAAATGGATATTTAACACATTGATCCTAGATCAAATCTCTTCATTTCCTCTCTCCCGCTAGCACAAGTATTACTTCTACCCGTCACACTGCACTTCTAAAGAAACCTCATTTACATTAAGAGGGAATAGGTGAGAAGAGAATACGAAGAATAATGAGGTAATAAGGCTGGACACGCAGGTCCAATTTAATAAATTCTAAATTTATTACAATAATTTCTAAAACTGACCCACCCATCTAATATCCATCTGATATACATTATTCATGCATCGCAACCATGTAGTCACACAAGCATGCTATCAATCAATCTAATCAAATTAATTAATCTGATAATTAATGACCAACCAATGTTCAAACAACGATTTGATTTTGCGAGAGTCAAACTCGTTTTGCGAATAAGTACTCAAAGTACGAATTCTTGAATTAAATTAAACTACATTATTGAATCCAATTCAAATTGTATTTATTACTAATTCGCTATTTAATTCCAAATTAATTACTACACTTTATCAACGAACCTTTACGACTTAAATTCCAAATTTAATCGTTATGGGTCTCAAAGCCCGATTAACATCCAATGTTAATTCAATTAAAGTCCAATGGGCTTTCAATTAATTTCTTAAGGCATGGGCTTTTGGTCAACATGGGTCAAACCTAAAGAATAAAGCCCATTTAAAGGAATCACCCTTATATGCCTTTGAAACCAATTTAGGCCCATTAGGCCCAATTAACGTTAAAGGTCCATTAGTCGCATTTGGGCTTAACGGAAGTGGTTTTGGGCCCAATTGGATCCAACCAATTTAGCCTAAATCCAACTTGGTAAGACCAAGCCCATTAAAGCCCAATTACAACATTCAAGCCCAATTTCCAAAATTGGCCCAACATAATTAAATTAAAAAATACAATTCACAATTTAATTATTCCTAAGTGTTAACATAATTAACTACCCTAATCAATATTTCCAAAACGTCGATTAGCCTAATTAATCATGCTCATAAACATTAAATCATGTCCAACATAATTTATGAAAAATCAAACCCATTATCACATGCTTTAAGTCTCGGCCAAGATGAGATTTTATGTCCGATTCGATTTCAATCCAATTAAATCCACAATCGACATTAAATCATCATTTCTAATCGTTTCCAACTCATCCAATGAATCAAAAAACAAAAATCCAACACATTTAGGGCATAGATCAATTCGGCTAAGCCTAATAATTTGGGCAAAAATGATACAATCATAATTTCATGAAATTAATCCAATCAATCTTCAATTCAACTACATTTAAGCATGCTAAATCATCCAATTTCATTATTTCATGCTCAAAATCAATTTACCTAATTTTAAGCCCTAAATTAAGTTTCTTGCTTTTAGAAGCTCTGATACCATTATTGGGAAATCTCTAAGTCCCGAGGATCGAATCAAGCATAAAAATTAAGTGCGAATACATCGACGAAGTTGCGGAATACTTACATCGATCGGTTGCGCGACGCGTTAGACAATAAAACTTTTTAAGCCCTCCTCCAAGCTCACGGCAGTGAGCAGATTGCTCCTCCAAGAAATCAGCTTTGGTCTTCCATTAAAGCTCCAAGCTTGTGATGAAACGATTTCGTGCACACGGGTGGGTTTTCCTATCACTTCGTATGTCTCTTTGAGTGCTAGCTTTCATGATTTTTGCCACAAAAACTATTGAATCTCTTCTCCTTAGCTCACTGTAAACAACAGTGAAAAGGAAGAAGAAATGCCTAAAGGGCATGAGAGAGAGAGAAGAATTGAGAGAGATGGAAGAAAAATGTGTATTAGTTAATTGTCTTCCAAAAACAATTAAACATATACCTAATATTTGATTTTCAAGTACGCTTGATGTGACTTGCGTGCCGCACTCGAATCTGAGCTCTAGGGCTCGGGTTCGCTAATTCCAAAATAATAAATTTTCCGTTGCATCGTAATTAAATCTAACTTAATTAAATAATCATGCCTAGCATAATTCCTATTCACGTCGCTAATGAATTAATTCTAAATTAGTTAGTTCGCCCGAATTAAAATCTAATTTTAATTCCGCATCGAATCCAATTTCCTTTAATATATCGAATATATTAATTTACCGATTAATTCCAAATTAATCGTTATCTCTCTTTAAATGATATTTTATCCTAGATAAAATATCTATGTAATTAATCCCATATTAATTTTCTCTTTCATCTAATTAATCTCAGATTAATTAAAGTGCGAGTCATACGTCATCGATGAGTCTTCGGGAAGCGACCAATGAGATCCCCGGATATGTTGGCAGTAAATACGGTTGTCGGACTATCCAAACACGTACGTACCTAGTACTACGTTTTACCGATTTACAAGATAAGGTTGGCCTCTAGCAAAGCGTCATGCCTACCCAATTCTCCAGAAATATCCTTACAGGAGTAAGCGAACTATATCAGGCGTAGTATACGTGGTATCGTGTATGTCGATCCAGTATCGGATGTCACGTGCTAGGCCTGGGGTTGGAATTGTGTCTGCCCCGTACGAAGCACATGTCGGATGTCTGGTAACTAGTCTCTATAATTGGATATATATGACCTAGTCATAATATCCTGATGACTGGAGTACTTAAGAGTACTAGTACCGTATCCTACGTGACATCATCTCCACTATGACTGTAGTGATACTTCCGTCTTGACATCACACCCAACACACTACGATTCTCAATATACCCAGCAGAGGCGTACACAGAACCGGTTAAAGCCCTGGACGACCAAAACCAAAGCATATTGATTGTCGCAAGTATTAGCGGTGCAAGTCTCAGGTTAAGACCAAATACACCTACCCTGATGTCGAACTTCCATAGACACATAGTCATGCAACCAATGGAATTCCGAGGGGGTCTATCCAGAGCGAAGCTGTTTTCCGTACCATCGGTAAAACACAACCTCCTATTACACTTGCATGAGTATCCTATACCCAAATATATGAGAACTATGTCGTTATGCCATCACAACGCGCACAAGTGCAATACTAGTCTTTTACGCATTTATCGATGTCCAATCTCGATAATACTTTGACTAGGGATATTTAATGATTTATCCTTCGTAGACTGATACTGTCTCATATCATTCTCAATTTAGGAACAAATCATAAGGACCTCTTATCATTTATACATCTAGGAGATCTAATCACAAATGATAAGAGCGCAATCTCCTTTGTCACATAGTTAATTTATACAACAACACCATGATCTGTACAAATAGTGACGCTATGGGTCATAACTGTCCAACATCCTGACCTACGTCCTTGGATTGGTATACTGAAGTGAGTGGCGATCTCCTTTGCTGTAATGACCAGGTCAGGTCGGTATAGATGCTTTCACATCCCTCATTTCCCCTTTTCAATTCCGAATAATCCTGATAACTGTTTGAAAACTCATGAGCCCAGTCATGAGCGTCTAGCTTCTATCTTCTAATGGTCTCCTCCCTATGCTCCTTTGTCTTCCACGAAGCTCCCTCGAGTTTATATGATTGTACTCTAGTTGACCTACTTCAAATCTCATTCTCATTGCTGCAAGCATGAAAATAGAGACTATGGGATCCTCGGGTCTGTCTCAAAATGTAACCAGATTTGATCCTCTCGTCCGGTCGGATACCTCTTGCCTTGAGCCCAGGCCTTTAATTGTGTAAGTGAAAACCCGTTAATACCCTTCTCTTTTTCCAAATTTTATCATGTTCAAAAATCACCATCAACAAATGTCATCCATACAACGATAATATTAAGGAATTTCTCCACCTCATGGATATAATTTTTTTATTGCCTGGTCATTCATGTAATTTTAATACATTAATGAAAAAGTGACTCAATTGGATGTTCAAAGGAAGGTTATCAAATACTAAAATCAACTTCTTAATGATTCGAATTGACTAAATCTCCAACTTGCTTGCTTTTTTCACCAAACCATGAATGTTAGCTATGCTTATTCCTTACCATTAAAATCATAGCAAAGGTTTGAGCCTCAGAGGAATACAAATTCTTCTACTTTCAGTTAAAGAGATATTGCATTAAAAAGAAAAAAAAAATCAAACTAAAAATATTTTCCCAATATTAAAAAAAAAAAAAATTGAAATCTCTTGATAATATGTTTAAGAAAATTTGTAAAGTAATACTCTCAAATTGGTTGTTAGGTACTCTCCGTTTTGGTGCTGATGAGCAACAGTTGTGGATCCTTAAATCTCTGGTTATGCAAAATTTTCTGCTGTCAATTTTTTGGAGATGGATAATTTTGATTAAAGTATTTTGTTGAAAGTTCTAAATATATCATATCAACTATCTGACATATTGGCAGATTCTGATGGTGGTGGTGGTTAATAGCCAAAGTTAATTAACTACTTCAGGCTCACTGTATTAATTCATTGAGAATTAAGCTGGCTGTGTGTGTGTGTATATATATATATGACTGAAATATTGATACCAAATTTTTTATGATCAAATCAACACAGCAATAGTACTTATACAGGTTCTAACAGTCTCACATTGTACAAACACTCAAAGCATTACCATTATGGAAATGCAAGCACAACAGCAACTCCAATACAATAAAGTCCTTGAACAAAGACGAAATCAAGAAGAGCCACCCAAATGAACGCATTACATTATGCCGGGTTCTGCATATTTTAGCTTTCCATGCGACACCCATGAGATTTATTATTTTGTTTTGTGGGTATTTTTTATGTTTTATTTTTATTAATTATATATTATGTATATATAAGAAATTAAAATTAAGGGAATCTCCAAAGGTTCTGATAATCTCCGATATTATGATCATCATCAGAAACAGCAGCAGCATCCCAAGTAATTTCTAAACGAGGAGGGCTAAGAAGCATCCCTTCAGCCATATTCACCAAAAGATTAGGCATATCAAAGATCAAATCTTCATCAACAAATTCATGAACCACTGGTCTCTCTGCTGGCTGCTCTATGACATTATTAGATATAGCCTGATCATCACTCTCAATTATCCCAGATAAAGAATCATTTGCAGCCCCTAAAGCAGCCGCCGCCGAGGCAGCAGCAGCCTGTATATCGCGTGGAGAATTTGAAGCAGGCAGCGGCAATGAAGTTGCCAAATTCGGAAAGTTAAGCTCCGCTTCTTGGCCTTTTAAGGCAAGAGCCGCTACATCATAAGCTATAGCAGCCATTTCAGGAGTAGCAAATGTCCCAAGCCAAATCCTAGTAGGCTTTCTTGGTTCCCTAATTTCAGACACCCATTTGCCACTACTCCGGAGCCTTACTCCCCGATAATTCCGGTGATGGCCTGGACCCCTGGAAGCATTATTGATAGGGCTTCTGTTGGAGTTTGAGTATTGCATGGTGGTGGTTTGGCGGGAAGATGGTGGTGATGGGTTTGAAGGAGAAGATGATCAGAGAAGCCATTTATGGAGGATGAATTTTTGGAGTTGCAGAGAGAAGATTTACAGAGAGTTGTAAATGGTGAAGTGCAAACCAGTTGTTGATGAACTGCGGTATGTGAAGGGGTTGGGGTGTAAGCCAGCTTTTGTGTTGGACATCTGGGTTGGACTGCGCAGCAATAAAATATAAACTGCTGCTTATCTTAACCTCAAGAATTAATAATACTGATGATTTTGGGCATTATGCACATTACTTTAATATCTAATGTTAGATTTGATTAAGTCATGATAAGTGTGTAGAATTTAAAAAGAGAACTTTGTAATGTGGGTTATGGGATGAGTTTACTGCATGCGGTAGGATTTTGATCCTACTCTATTGTAATTAGGGGCGTCCCTAAGTTGTTTTAAATTTTATAGTTCTAGATGAATTTTTAAAATACATCCTTATCGAAAAATGATAAATTTTTCATATCATATTGTATATTTAAAAAATTAAAATATCTTTATATTTTAATTTTAATTTTGAGTCAAATTTTAAGGTCACAATCAACTGTGTTTATCGACCGTCCTCAATATCACTTCTAACCTCAATTGATATGAAATCATATAATGCTGATGTGCGTAATATAAGATCATATATGTGCCTATAGGAGTTGGATACAATAATATTATGCTTACAACATTAAAAATTAAAGATGTCTCCTTTTTTTTTTTTTTTTTTTTAATAATTGATGTGGCTGGTTAGTTAGTAATTAAACATCTAGCATTTTTATGAGAAACTTAAACGAATATAGTGGATGTGAATTGGTTTAATTGGTAAAACTCCTCCAGTTTTAGAAGAAATTTGGGATTTAAACCTCGTTGTTATGGGATGTGAGGTTTGGTTTTCATTCCAACAATGCATAAATAGATAAAAATAAAATCATATAGAATGTCTTAACTTTATTTTATATTTTGTCATATTTGTAAAAGATTAATTCTCAAAATGTTTATTCTAGTATGGTGCCAAACAAAAATATAGGGAGAAATGGAATTACTGTGGCAATAACAAAAGTCAGACACTCGCCCAAATCAATTAAAAAAAAATCCAATATAAAAATTTGATTGCCCACGTCATTTAATTGATGCGTGAGGAAATGAGTGCTGCCTCAGGCCCTTATAAGAACACTATTTAAGATTTGAATCTAAGATCTTGAAGACAAGGTCTCAAGCTCAAACCGCTGACAAATTTAATTATATTAGTAACAAGTAAATACCAAACCGATCAAAAAAAAATAAATTAAAGCATCAATCATTTTCCCATTCTAATTTGGGGAAAGTGGAAACAAGAACAAACTCCCACCTTTTAAAGCCTTGCTGCTTATATCAATCACTTTAATTAGCTTAATTTAATGAAATGTTTAGACTTCTCACTATCAATTTCAATTGATGTAAAAAGATCTTCCATGGATGCTTGGATGGATTGAATTCATATGCCGTATTATAAAAATAAACTTGAAATTGCTTTGTAATTTATACAAGTCATATGAATATTTTTTTTTTTTTTTTTTTTTTTTATGTGACTTTCACATTACTCTGATTACAAAGTCGACAAAGAAAAGATTAAAATCAATACCCAACATCGTCTTATATAAAAATCCTCAAGTGAATTTTAGATTACAGTGTGTACAGGACATAACGCACGTGATAAATACAAGGAATTTGTGTTTTCAGCAAAATAGGATAATGTTGCAAGCACTGTAACCGTGTTGCGCCAAAGGCTGCCGCTGTCGCTGTCGCTGTCGCTGCCGCGTATAATAATAAATAATAATAAACAACATTTGTCAAGTAATATGAAGTGTAGTGCCGCTCCTTTGTATCACAAGTAAATATTTAAGCGAAATTATGATGGAATTTTGGACTCGGGGTTCCGTTCTGAAAGTATTGAGGTGAATTGCACGAAAGTCGATACATAAAGTTATTTCTACTGTTAATTAGTGCGTTTCATCGTCAAATCCACCTTGATACATGATTACTCTGTATCTTATTAAAAATATATAAATTTTAAAATTTTATTCATTAATTTATTCGTAAGACTACAAAATGTATTGAAATTGTAAAAAAATATTTGTTTATTTTATATCATATATAGAACACACTTTTAATCATATATTCAATTTTAATACAAATTTACTACATTTTATAATTTTTGAGTAGATTAATTAATGAAATTATTAAATTTACTATATTTTTCATGACGTGCTAATCTTTAAATACATGACTCTCTTTTAGATATAATACCACTATGGATTGCTCAAATGGACATCCCTAGATGACTCAGTTTTAAAAATGCATAGCTATTACATGAATGGCCTCCTACTATTGTTAAGTAAATTATATTCTTATAGTAATAGAATTCAGTTTTTTCTCATAAACACTATTCAGTGGTCAGAGAATCACAACAAGTGGTATCGAAACTTTTATTATACATTGGGGTCGTAAAATCGAAGAACGAAACTCAATTTGGAAAATTCAAGTTTCGGAAAAATTATCAAAAATCATTTTTGAGCATACCATCAGCTTGTTTACGTCGAGACGAGTACAGTGGTATTTTCCAGCAATCGAACGGAGGTCCAGGGAAGTATCACGCGCCTGCATGCATCCATGGAGGAGTTGCTCACGCGTCCACGCACCACACTCGCCCCTGGAGGTTGAAGACAACCATGTCAGCACCACGTCAGCTCATAGTCAACACATAATCAGCGTTACGTCAGCTCATAGTCAACATATAGTCAGCGCTACGTCAGCGTCACGTTAGCGCCACATCATCAGCCACATCGACATACGGTCCTACTTTTTCCACGTCAGTGACCACATGTTAGACAAGTCAACATACCTGGTAAACTTCATTGAGCCCCCTGAAGTATTTGAAATTGATATTTTAGCACTATAAAATTTAGAAATTTGTAAATCGGCCCCTAAGTCGGATTTTGACCAACGAAGTGTCAAATTCATCATTTTTTACCGTTTCGGATGCAACAGTGACATCCGATTTGTGAATATCATCCTCGATTTTGTCATATTTTCATTTAAAACTTAAACTTAAAATGGAAATGGAAGGTTCCTTTTCTAGTGCAATGATCAAGCTGACAACAACAATTTACTCCATCTGGAGGCCTCAGATGACAGATTATTTGCATTGTAAATATGTTTTCGATATTATCGAGGTGAAGAGAGTGAGACCAAAATATGTTAAAGAGTATGACTTTAAAAAACTCAATAATAGATCTCCGGGTCAGATTAGGCAGTAGATCAACCACGATGTCTTCCACCACGTAGCACATGAGACAAATACTTACGAAATATGGATAAAATTAGAAAACATGTTGCAGGCCAAGACAGCTTGGAATAAAGCCTTAATAATGATGAGTTTGGTGAACATGAAACTACAGAGTGGAACTTCCGTTGGAAAACAAACCAATGAGTTCCAAAGCCTGATGAACCAATTGTCTACAGTAGATATGCAACTCGGAGATGAAGTTCAAGCTTTCTTACTACTCAGTTCTCTTCTTGATAGCTGGGAAACATTGCTGGTTACTTTCAGCGATTCGGCTCCAGGAGGCAAACTTACCATGCATATGGTAAAAGATGCTCTGTCAAATTAGGAGACTAGAAGAAAAGACGTGAATTCAAATTAGACACAAAACCTTGTCATAGAGAATCGAGGAAGACTAAAAGATAAAAATCGAGGTATAAGGAGAGGTAGAAGTAAAATCAAAGATAAATCCACGAACGGAAGAAAGTCTACCTATATGTGCTACAATTATGGAATAAAAAGCCACTTAAAGAATAATTGTCGAAAGCTGCAACGAGAGCAGGGTCAAGACAATTCTCAGTTGAAGAATAATGATGCATAGACACTAGTAGTTGTCTCGAGAGAGGTAGTTATCTTCTCCATCCAAGGAAAAATATGCCTTTACCCCGCAACTTAAGATGTTGAGTGAGTGGTAGATACTGTAGCATCCTACCACGTCATCCCTCAGAAAGATTTCTTCACAACATAAAAAGTAGGAGACTTTGTAGCAGTGAAGATGGGAAATACTAGTTCCTCTCAGATAGTGGGAATTGGTGAAATTCAGATGCGGATAAATACAGGGTATACAATAACTCTAAAGATGGTGAGACATGTTCCAAAACTTCAGTTCAATCTACTCTCGGCGTTTCCCTTGAAAACATGACTATGCTTGCCAATTTAGCAATGACATATGGAAAATGATAAAATGTGTAATGGTCGTCGTCCGAGGACATATTTATGGAACTATATACAAGACTTATGTGAAAATATGTGCAAAAAGCCTCAACATTGTTGACCATGAGGGTTCTCAAAATCTTTGGTACTAGAGACTCGGTCACATCAGTAAGAAATCGTTGTCCACCTTGACAAAGAATGATATAATCACTATGTCTAAGAATGATGTTATAGATTATTGCAATCATTGTTTATTCAGTAAGCAACATAGAGTCTCCTTTAATTTCTCTTCTACGAGAAAATCAGATTTGCTCAGTCTGGTGCACTATGATGTTTGTGGTTCCTTGGAGGTTAATTTACTGGGCAGTAATAAATACTTTCTGACTTTCATTGATGATACTTCTTGGAAAGCGTGAGTGTATTTTCTGAAAATAAATTATCAGGTCCTAGATGATCTCATACCGTTCCATGCCATGGTAGAGCGTGAAATAGGAAATAAACTGAAGTGCCTCCGCACAGATAATGGAGGGGAGTATACTTCTAGAGAGATCGATGCCTACTATAGAAGTCATGACATTTGACATGAAATGATCGTTCCACGCACTCCACAATATAATGGAGTTACTGAAAGAATGAACCGTACCATAATGGAGATAATCAGAAGCATGATCAGCATGGCTAAGCTGCCCAAGCCATTCCGGGGAGAAGCTATTCATGCGGCCTGCTACTTGATCAACAGATCACCATCTATACCATTGAATTTTGAGATTCCAGATAAAGTGTGGTCCGGTAAGAATCCCTTATATTATCACCTTAGAACATTCGACTGTTTAGCCTTTGCACACGTATCCAACGAGCTTAGGCAGAAGCTCGATGTAAGGACTACTCCATATATCTTCATAGGCTATGGAGACAAGGAATCCGAATACATATTATGAGACCCGAAGGAAAAGAAGGTTAGTGTTTCTTGAATACTGGATAATAGAAGACATTGAAAGCCCAAGATGTCTTCTAATTCTGATGTTGAAAGAACCGATTCAAATTCAGACACATCCCAAGCAAAAACACGAGTGACCACATATAATGATATGGTACATGATATGTCAGAAGCATGATGAAGATGATGTTGAGCAACAGGAGCTACAACCCGCTCCATCAAAGGCTGAAGGATCATCCACAGATCTGGATGACGGCAGACCACTAGAAACCAGTGAACCTCTAATACGAAAATCTGAGCGAGGCCAAATACTTAGGATCTGGTTATATTCTGCTTACTGACGAGGGGGAGCTAGAAAGTTTCAAGGAAGTTGTATCTCATAAAGACAAAGGAAAATGGTTGCACACAATGCATAATGAAATAGAATCTCTATAGAAGAACCATACTTATGAGATATTTAAGCTCTTGCAAGGCATGAAGGAATTGAAGAACAAATGGGTGTTTAAGCTAAAGAAAGATGGCAGCAGAAATGTGGTGAAACAAAAAACCCGGTTAGAAGTCAAAGGATTCCGATAGAAAAGGGAATCGACTTTGATGAAGTTTTTTTACCTGTTGTAAAAATGACTTCAATCCAAATTATCCTAGGATTGATAGCTAGTTTGAACTTAGAGCTTGAACATATGGATGTTAAGACAAAATTTTCTCATGGTGATCTAAGTGAAGAAATTTACATGGAGTAGCCAGAAGGTTTCAGGAAAAATAACCTTGTTTGCAAGCTAAAGAAGAGCTTGTATTACCTCAAGCAAGCAGCAAGGAAATGATACAAGAAGTTTGACTCAGTCATTGTGAGTCAAGGCTACAAAAGAACTACAGCAAACCTTTGTTAACATGTTAGATGGAAATTTCGTTACTCTTCTACTATATATAGATGACATGTTGATCGTTGGACAAGATGCAACGAAGATCAGCTAGTTGAAGAATAAAGTTTCTAAGTCTTTCGACATGAAAGACTTAAGACCAGCTCAGCAGATTTTGGAAATGCAAATAATTCGGGATACGAAAAAACTATTGTGGCTTTCATAAGAGAGTTATATTGAATGGATAATTAGGAGATTCGATATACAGAATGTAAAACCTGTCAGCATTCCACTAGCACACCACTTCAAACTGAGCAAGATTTCGTGCCCCTCATCCAGAAAGAGATAGAGGAGAAGCCATCAGTGTCAAATTCTTCAACCGTTGGAAGCCTAATGTATGCTATGGTATGTAATAGGACATATATTGCTTACACAGTAGGTGTAGTGAGCCGTTTTCTCTTTAACCCAGGAAGCAACATTGAGAGGAAGTCAAATAGATTCTTAAGGGTACATCGAAGTTATGTCTGTGCTACAGTGGAGCTGATCCAATCTTGGAAGACTATACAGATTCAACAATGGTAGGAGATCTTGATGGTAGAAAATCTACATAAGGGTTTCTCTACACTTTTGAAAGCGGAGCTGTGTCGTGTACTCAAAATTGCAGAGGAGTATTGAATTTTCCACAATATAAGCTAAGTATATTGCACCAGTGAAAGAAATAAAGGAAATGTTGTTGTTAAATCATTTTCTCTCAGAATTAGGGATTAAGTAGACAAAATATAAGATATATTGTGATAGTCAGAGTGCTTTGGACTTGAGCAATAACTCAATGTATCATTCTCGAATGAAGCACGTAGATATTCCCTATCATTGGATAAGCAAATTGATAGATCAACAACTATTGAGACTAGTGAAGATCCATACAGATGAGAATCCAGCTGACATGTTAATAAAAGTGGTTAATCGGGACAAGGTAGAGCTGTGCAGAGACATAGTCGGGATAAGATAGAGCTGTGCAGAGACATAGTCGGGATAGCTGTCAGATGAAAATTGATTCGAATGCATCTATATAGAGAGAATTGAAGAATCAAGCCGCATGTCAATCAACACCATCATTGCAAGCCCTCAAACCACTTTAGGTGGAAGTTTGAAAATGTTGCAAGCTTACAAACAACTTTAGGTTGAGCACTATTCATGTGTTGAATTTTTGAGCCTGATTTTTGTTATAAATACATGGCTCATTTGTGAGTTTTAGACATCCGAAAAATAAAAAGCATCAAGTGAAGAAAGCTTTGTGAGTGAAAAGCGAGTGATGTTTTTTGTAAAGTTTGTAATACTTGTAAACTATATTCTTATAGTAATAGAATTCAGTTTTTCCTCATTAAAACTCTTCAGTGATCAGAGAATCACAATAATTTTTTGAAAACTCCACCGCCAAATCATCTGGTTTGGGCTTAATAGAAGTAGAAAAACCTCAGTTGTTCTAGACTCTTACAAGAAATACACCCCTATACTTGAACTCAGAATTTGACAATTAAATCAAAAGTCTTTTGCCATCAAACTACACTCCATGGGGCTTGTTAGAGAGTTTGCCTCAACTTATTGAAATTTTTCTTAGGATGGCCAAGGGTTTTGCAACCATCCATATACATCATGTGATTTCGGCATAGTATTTTTGTGTTTTCTAGTGTTTGTGTCTCTTTATTAGCTTTGTTGATTAGATTGAGATTGATGATTTGGATGTCTTACTTTCTAAATTTTGAAACAATCAAATTTTATAATGTGCATTGTTGACGGTGGATTTTGGTTTCAGGGTAATACGGGAATATTACTCCCGAGACAATCCTCACTTAATAGTGAATTTATTTGATTATGGGGGAACCAAAAGAAAATTTAGTAAAAAGGTAGACAAATATACCAACCGATAAGGAGATTTAACGTGGTTCGGTGGTTTTGATCTAACCTACGTCCACGGACACAAATCGAATAGTACTTTTATTATTGAGATATGCTTCTCTGATATCTCTTGTGTTTACAAGTTTAATGGTAATGATTCTGATGCCCCTTACGCCTAACCTTCCCTTCTATTTATAATAGTGAAAAAATCATATTCCTTCTTTTACAAGGATCCCGAGTCGAAACAATTTCCTTTTCCTATAAGGATTCATAGTCAGAAACTACTTTTCTTCCTTCATCCCATTAGGATACTGACTCGTCAGTTCTTCTCACGAAGATAGGATAACTCCTCATATTATCTTATGAAACTAGGATAACTTATTATCTTATCCGTAAAAATAGAGTGTATTATATTCTGGAGCCTGCCTCGTCATATGCTCGGTCTTCATGAGGTCGGTCACAGTGGTTTTTTGAACTGAAATGCTTCTGCTGATCTGATAATTACCGGTCATCTGGACTCAAGTGCTCGTCCATCTACCGTGGAGTGCTCGGTCACCTACCGTGGAGTGCTCGGTCACCTACCATCTCGGTGTTTAATGATCTCGACCAAAAAGGGAATTATCTTTTTACCCCTGCCATACTATTAAATATCATAGGACCTGAAAATACCGCCAACATCTGCCCCATTGTTCTTGGTTCCAACGAGTATACAAGTTGGTGCCGGGAACTATAAATAAAAAGAATAGTCTTCTTGATGGAGTGATGGTTGATCCGTGTGAAGAGAAATTTATTGTCATGCTACCATAAAATCCTCGGTGTAATCGGGGTGCTCGATCTGATTCCTTTTTCGTGCCAAAATAAAATCCCTTTACCATTTTTTTAGGACTTTTCCTCGAGACGTGCATCCGTCACATCCGTTTAAATGTCCATCAAATCATTTTTAGGATTTTAACCCGAACCTGACACTTGTCGAGTATCCGTCGGTTTCCCACAAAAAGGTAAACAAAATCGACCGTTCACCGCTGACACCAAAATACATCCAATCTCAACTGTTCATTTAATTCTATCAAATTGCTTCCGAAGTTGACACATGGCGCACATCCAAGACCCTTTCATGATCTGACAGTCGCAAATGCTCCGACGTAACCAAAAGAAGAAGAATTGACTACTTTACATTTTGCTTGGCAAATTTTCTTCGATCCTCAAGAACTCCCTTCTCTCCAACTGCACGAAGTTCGATTCAATGCCACCGAAGTTTTTCAACCCATTTCTCTTTAATTTTCAAAAGTCTCTTGAGCGACCTCCTTGTTTACTGTCTGCTTTATCCCTCTCTTTTTTGTGTGTTGTGTGTTTGTTCTAGGTTCCGTGCTTTTGACTGATGTTGGTAGGGAAAGATTTATGGTTTAATGGATGTTGCTAGGGCGTTTAGAACTCATAGGCTTAGCTTTTCCAGTAGTTCTGAGGATAATTGTGGAATCCCTAGCCGTCCTTGGATTTTGGCTGTAAACTGACCTCTCATTTCCTTCTTTATTTCCCGGATGACAAAGATGTCTGTCGATAAATCTTCTTCGGCAATCCCTACTGAACCTTCGACCGCCCCTGCCATAGAGCTCTCCTCGGACTCGGGGGAATCAAGCATAGAGGACCTTGACACTACCCCTACCCCTTCTGAAGTCGAAGAAGATACTTACCATCTCAGGGTTCCGTGAAAGGATACAGGGCCCGGTGAATTTAACTATTCGGGTTTAGATATGGATCGGCCTTCCAAGATAACTGAAAATAACCTGGAGTTGTTTCATCAACGATACGATATTCCAATTGATATCGCTCTAGAGGTCCCTGGACCACTAGATCGTGCTAGTCGCCCCGATGAGGGTTCGTTGTCTTTGCTCCCAACTTTATTTGAGTGCGGACTCCGACTGCCATTTCAGCGTTATTTTGCCTGAATGTTGGCCGAGATGGAGATTGCCCATTGTCAATTAAGTTTGAACAGTTGGAGGATCCTGGCCGGGCTGCATGTGATTTGGCATCAGACGCATTTGGCGAGCCTTATCTTGAAGAGGTGAAAAGGTTGTATCGATTGAAGGCCAACCCAAGGTCGCACCATGGTTGGTACTATCTTTCTACTTACGCTGACTCTTCAAATGTTGTCGGTAAACTTCCCGACTCCAACAAAAACTTCAAGGATTTATGGTTCTGGGCAACATGAGACTGGAGGTGGGTCTTGAGATCTTATGAAGTGTAGATCTCAGTCCCGAATATCTTTAGGGCGGGAGGTTAGGAATTTAACCCTTAGTCTTCCTGTTCTACTTTTTTTTTTATGATAGTATTCTAACTCCTTTGCCCTTTCTCAGCTTGTTGAAGGGATGCTCATAAGTCTCCCATCAGGTCCGGGCGCGGGTACGCTGGACTCGGTGATATACCGATCATTGGAGGGAGTTAGTTAATGATGCGGTTTTTGTTGACTCCGGCCTCATTCGGGTCGCTCCTCCGAAGGTCCCGGGGAGGATTGGTAGGACTTATTAACCCTATAACCTATCCCTTTGTTTGCTTGGTGTGACGATGTCTTTGAAATTATTCAGATTCCGTACTGACCACCTTTTTTGCCTTTGTCTTTTGTAGGAATGTCGAAGAGGCCGAAATACCTCGAGCAACTGTTCGGTGCAAAAAAGAAAACTGTCCACGATGGGGCCGGGTTTTCTCGGAAACGACCTGAAACTTCCGAGGCCAATAAGGTGACTGAAGAGTCGACCCTGCTGACTACCCAAAGCTTATCTTCACCCTCCCGGGCACCGCCGACGGTCGCTACCCGACCTGACAGTCCCTCAAAGCCTTCCAGGAAAAGGAAACGTCTGTTCGGTGCTGAAGAAACCGAGCTAAGTCGCGAGATGGAGGAAGAAATGGTCCTAAGTAGGAAACAGATAGCTCAGCAGGAAAAAAGAACGCCGGAGGGTACCTCCAAAAAATGAAAGGGCGCCGTGATCCTCAGCTTTGAATTCCTTGGCAAGGACATCAGAGAGGCCACCTCTCATATGGTGCCGGAAATTAACGAACTGGCCGAGGCGGTCCCTCCGGAGAAGATTTCGAGCTATGAAGATCTCTCTCCCGAGGGAGTGGTTACAGAGTTGTGCTCCCGTATGGTCGAGGTAGTTTCACCTCCCCTATGCCCATTGTGAATCCAAAACTTAATCCTTATTCTGATTTTCTTATTTCTCATCGGCAGACAAACTATCTTACGGCCAAGAACAAGGATCTCCTCTTGAAAGTTCTGTCTGAGGGCGGCCAGGCCCAGGGGCTTCAGAATCGTCTCTCTGAAGTGGAAGCCAAGCTGGCTAATGTGGAAGAGGTGGTAAAAAATCACGAGCTGGCCGCGGTTGAGACCCTTAAAATAAATAAGGATCTTAGGGCCGCCGCTTCTCTGGAGAGAAAAAACACGGAGGCGGCTAATGGCGATTTGGAAATTGCCCAAGGTGAGATCAGGATTCTGAAGGTGGAGGTGTGCAGTGTCGAATCTAAACTTCGGGCCATAGATGAAGAATTAGCACATATATGCGACGAGCTTGGGAGAAAGGAAACTGAGTTGGTGGCCGAGAGGGATGCAATCCGTCTTGAGGGGGTCAGGGATTGTGCAGAAATTATCCCGCTGGTACTGTCCGACCTGGATATGGGGCCTATCCATGCGGCCATTAGCTTTTGTAAAGGGGAGATCTCACATGAGGAGTTTCAGAAATGGCTACCCCCTTCTCCCGAGGAAGTAATGGATCCCGACCCGATCTCGATTGCCCCGGTACTCCCCGCTCCTGATGAGGACCGACTTGAGGTTCCTACTCCTGAAGAAATTCGACCTGAGGCTTCTGCTCCAGTCCCCGAAGCCATAGTTGTCGGGGCCTCCCAGGTCATTGATGTGGAAGCCACTGTCCCTCTTTCTAGGGCCGAACTAGGCCATCTGCCATCTGAGCCTACCGAGGAAGAACCAGCTGCCCTGCGCGAGTTGATTGACAATGGGTGACCCGAATGGGGCCCTGTGTAGACTTAAAAACATTTTCTGATTTTCGCTTAATAACTTTTTCACAATCATATTTATATGTATTTTTGTGTTTTTCTAGTCTACTTTTTATCTTTTGTAATCTGTTTCAAATAATTTTCTGCGAACAATTACTCGAGGCCCGGCCAATGGGGGGTAACCCGAGGCTAGTAGAAATACTTGGCACTAGTTCAATCAGACAGACTCGGTGGGACGTAGCCCGACCCCGAGCTGAGAGAAATACTTGGCCCTGTGGGAATGTTACGTCCCCAGTCCAATCAGACAGACTCGGTGGGATGTAACCCGACCCCGAGTTGGGAGAAATAGTTAGAGTCTCGGCGGAATGAATCCAGCCCTGAGCCAATCAACGAGATGGCCTCGGTGGAACGAGTCCAGCCCCAAACCGGTTGATCAAGTGGCCTCGGCGGAACAAAATCCAGCCCTGAGCTGAATAATCAAGTGGCCTCGGTGGAACGAATCCGACCCCGAGCTGATTATTCCTTGGGACTTATTTAGAGGGGAAGTGAATCAACCTTTGAAGCCCTACCGAATCTGGCACGGGCGTCCCCTTGCCAGACCAGCGAAAAATGAAAACAAAACTCTGGAAAATAAAATCAAAAGGCGGGGGTGACTTAGCACTTATCCCAAAGCAACACGTCAAAGTGTAAACAACAGCACGGATGTCTCAGAATAGCGTCCTGTTCGGGCCTCCGAAACACAATTCTGAACCTTTCAATTCAGAGTCCCGGTGAACAAGGATTTGGATCAAAGAGTATTTTGAATGGTAAGGGCACATCCTCTATACTTCAGGTCACCATGGGGCATGTGTACTGCTTGAGGGCTCCTCCTTACAACGTGGAGCAAGCATACGCTACGAGGGCACAATCCCTCCTCGTGCTATACTTCTCTTGGATCCGGATGATCAAATAAATAGGGATCAAAGAGTGCCCGAAGTATTAAGGGCATATTCATCCTTATGCTCGGTAACACTGGAGCAAGCAAACGCCACAGGGGTATCATCCCTCCCGTGCTATGCTTCTCATGGATCCATTGGTAAAGTAGGTAGAATATACGGGAACCTATTCCCACAGCTGCATTTACTGATCAGGCCTGGCCACTCATCTTGTGTTGGTACTCCTTCCATGTGATTGTTATCTCGAGTTATCCCTCTGCGTGTCATATGGTGGTTATTCTTCTGCTTTGGGAGTTTGATGCCATTACGAATGGTCCGCGTGCTTTCTTATGTATTTATCCTTTGATGTAGTCATGATCCTCAAACATTTAAATGAGTCAGGTCTGAGAACTTCTACTCGAGGTGTTGATGATAGCATCTATGATTGGTGGGCCGTGGTTTGGGTGTTTTGACTTCGGATTATCCCTCCGTATCGAGTATGTCCTCAGTATTTTTGAATACGGCTTTCGAATCTATTTGAAAGAGTCGTGTGAAGATTTTCTTTATTCGAAAGGGAGAGTTTTATTTATGTTCGGGAACCTACTGCCCTTCTTACAACTCTTTGCAGGTCATTTTGAGAGAGGCTTTACATTGAGCTCCTAACCATTGTCGGGTTGTTGCAAACAAAAGGTACAGCTTACTGAAAGTACTTCCTTAAAATCTCGATATTCCCAGGTTTCTTTAATCGTGTGCCGTCCAATTGTTCTAAAATGTAGACCCTTGGCTTTACCACTTATACTAGTTTGTAGGCCTTCCCATTTGGCGCCTAATGAGCCTTCTTCCGGCCTTCGGGTGTTCAGGGTGACCTTCCTCAGTACCAAGTCGCCGGCCATTCTTTGTTGATAGATTGCTGACTTCATAGCCGACTTCTCACTTTGTTCTTCGATCAGGTTGAGGTGACTTTTGATAAGTTCTTCATTCTGTTTGTCTTCAAAATGACGGACCCTGTGGGTGGTCATTCCGATCCCTGCTGGAATAACTGCTTCGCATCCGTATGACAAGGAAAATGGAGTTTCCCCTGTGGTGTCTTTGTAGGTCGTCTGATGTACCCACAGCACTTCCGGAAATTCCTCAACCCATAAGCTTTTGCAGGATCCGAGCCGAGCTTTAAGATTTACCTTGATGGTCTTGTTTGTCGCCTCAACTTGCCTGTTTGTCTTGGGGTGGGCTGGTGAGGCGAATCTTAAGGCGATCTGGAGGTCTTCACAGAGCTTCCTGAAGCCTATACTATCAAACTATTTTCCATTATTGGAGATGACAGCCAGAGGGATTCCGAACCTGCAGATAATATTTTTCTTTAGGAATTTCGCAGCCTTCTTCTCTGTGATGGTGGATAGGGGTTCGGCTTCCACCCATTTGGTGAAATAGTCTATGGCCACAATGGCGTACTTCACCTGTCCTCGTCCCTTCGGCATCGGTCAGATGATATCAAGTCCCCATTGGGAAAAAGGTCAGGGATTGGACAAGGTAGTTAACTGCTCTGCTGACTGGTGGTAAATATTGGCATTCTTCTGGCATCCTTTGCATTTTCGGGCTACTCTCATACCATCCTGATGCATAGTTGGCCACTAGAACCCTTGCCTTAAGGCTTTAAAAGCAATCGATTGTCCTCCGGCGTGATTCCCACAGATGCCTGTATGAATTTCCATGAGTACATAATCAGCCTCTTCTTCGGCCAAATATCTCAGGAGGTATCGTATAGCCCATTCGGTAAAGCACCCGTTCAATCAGGGAAATCTTGGTGCTTTTGAATTTCAACTTTCTGGCTTCCTTCTTGTCCTCAGGTGTCTCTCATGTCTCCAAATATCTCTTAATTGGCTGCATCCATGATGTTTCGCCTTCCTTATCCAATACTTCTACTCGAGTCCTCCCACACTTTTTCTTGGAGTCAGATTAGAGGGACTATTCTAGGATTTTCTGCCTTTATTGAAGATGCGAGCCGTGCCAAGGAGTCTACTTCACAGTTGCTTTCTCGACCGACTTGCTCAAAGGGTACGTTCCCCATTATTTTCACCAACCTTTTCACCTCAGTCAAGAAAGCTATCATACTCGGCTCCCTTGCTTGAAATTCTCCCTTCAGTTACTGAACAGCCAGCTGAGAGTCACTTCTTACGACTACGTCGTAGATTCCAATCACCGTGCAGAACCTTAAGTCGGCCAGAATTGCCTCATACTCTGCCTCATTATTTGTGGCTTCGAAGGCGAATCTTAAGGCGAACAATACTTCTTCGCCTTTATTATTTTTCAACACAATTCCAGCTCCATTGCCTTGTGTGCTGGCCGATCTGTCTATCGACATCTCCCATTTATCTTCCCTCAGAGTCAAAATCTGAGGTTTTGTGAGTTCAGCCACGAAGTCTGCCAGAGCCTGCCCTTTTACCGCTACTCTTGGGAGGCAAGAAATGTCGTGTTCACTCAACTCTACCGACCATTTCATTAATCTACCTGAGACCTATGGTTTCTGTAGGATCTGTCTAAGAGGATAATCGGTGTAGACTCCAATAGGATGAGCCTGGAAGTAAGGTCGCAATTTTCGGGCTGCAGTGATCAATGCCAAGGCGACCAGCTCATGTGCTGGATATCTGGTTTCGACATCTAACAGAGCTTTGCTGATATAATACATCGGCCTTTGGATTTTATCAGCTTCTTGTATTAATACTGAACTTACTATATGCTCCGAAACAGCTAAATATAAGTATATGGTCTCTTCTGGGAGCGGCTTTGCTAGAAGCGGGGGCTTGCATTTGGTATTGTTTTAACTACACGAAGGCCTCCTCGCATTTCGGCATCCAGTTTAATCCCTTTTTTGCCTTCTTGACGACTTTGAAGAAGGGGTGGCACTTGTCGGTTGCTCGGGAAATAAATCGGTTGAGCACGGCGACCCTTCCGGTTAGGCTTTGCACTTCTTTTATCGTCCTAGGAGATTTTAAGTCTAGTACGGCTTGGATCTTCTGTGGATTTGCTTCTATGCCTCAAGAGCTCACCATGTAGCCCAAAAACTTCCCCGAGGCCACCCCGAAAGCACATTTCTCCGGGTTGAGTTTTAAATTGTGTTTCCTCAGCAATTCAAAGGTTTTCTTTAGATTGATCACGTGACATCCCGGATCTTTAGACATTGTTATCATTTCATCAACATATACCAGCATTGATGTGCCAATGAGCAGTTTGAAAATTTTGTTGACCAGCCTTTGAAAGGTTTCTCCTGCATTCTTCAGTCCGAAGGGCATTACTTTATAACTGTAAAGTCCTAATCGGTGAAAAAAGTTGTCTTTTCTTCGTCCGCATGATGCATCTTGACCTGGTTATATCCTGAGAAGGTGTCCATAAAACTTAGCAGTCTCTAGCAAGATGTCGCATCTTCCAACTAATCTATGTTTGGTAGTGGGAAGCTGTCTTTTGGGCATGCTTTGTTGAGGTCGGTAAAGTCCATGCATATCCTCCATTTTCCATTGGATTTCCTCCCCAATACCACGTTTGATACCCACTCCGGGTATTTTACTTCTCTGATGAAGCCCGCTTTCAATAATTTGTCCACCTCGGCAGCTAATGCTCTGCACCGTTCCTGATTAAATATTCTTCTTTTTTGTTTGACCGGCTTATGTGATGAGTTGACTGCCAAGTGGTGACTGATGAATTTTGGATCATTCCCGGGCATGTCATTATGCCCCCATGCGAAGATGGCCGGGTACTCCTTCAGACACTTCAGCAGGCCCTGTATCAGGACCTTGTATAAGTCTCATTCTATTTTTATATTCTTCCCTGGTCCGAAAAGTTCTATTACCTCTAATTCCTCGACTGCCCCTAGTCGGGCAATTTTCTTTGGCCGAGGGCTTGGATTTTCACTTGCTCCTTCCTTGCCTTCATCTCCTTGCCTTTTCCAGGTATCTGTTTCGATGCAGAGAGTTTCCTTTAAGAGGGTGGCGAAACTGCTCCGGGCCACCTTCTGACTTCTGCACACGATTCCAATCCCTTCCCGGGTGGGGAAGTTTAGTTTCAGGCAATTGCAAGACATTGCGGCATTAGTTTTCATCATGAATGGTCGACCAACAATGACTTGGTAACTGCTTATTCAATCCACTACTGTGAAATTTATCATAATCGTCCGAGTCCGGGGATGATTCCCGATTATCATCACCAATTGTATCATTCCTAGTGGAACAATCGTCGAGCCTCTGAAGCCGTATAGGGGAGTTCCATCATCGGTTAGAGCTGCATATTCTACTCCCAGGCCGTCCAGAGCTTCCTTGGAGATTATGTCTACTGCGCTCCCGGGATCCACTAGGATTCTATCAACTTTAGACCCGCCGATTGTTGCCTTGATTATTAATGCGTCATCGTGGGGGGAAACTTACTCCTCGAGCATCCTCGTCCGTGAACATTATTGGTACCGACCGATATCCTTGTATTCCTGAGGACTGCTCTGTTTCGAACACTTCCGGCCCCCGAAGCCGACTATAGTTTTTTCTTGACCGGTTAGAGTCTCCGGCTAGTGTCCTTCCCCAGGCGATGATGTTTACCTGTCGACACTGTGTTCTCTGTCTAGCCGCCATAACTTCATGGTCAATATAATTATTCAAATACCCATTTCGTGCCAGGTCTTCCATTTGCTCTCGCAAATCTATGCACTCGTCCGTTGTGTGTCCCTTCAGATTATGATGCACACAATAGGATTTTTTATTCCTTTTATCTGGGGGGAATCTCCTGAGGTCAGGCTCGATCAGGAGGCCTTTTCCCTGGATCTCCATTACGATTTGCCCCAGTGATTTGTTTAAAGGAATCTATGCTTCTTCCCTGACTGCATGGTTCACTTGGGCCGGGGTTCCTTTTTCCCGGTCATTCCGAGTTACTGGCTTGAATTCCCTTCACCTTGGGGGTGGTTTTTTAAACTCCCTGTCTGGCCTGTGAAAAGCTTCTACCCTCATCGTCCTCTCTCTGATGGTTGTCCCCCTCTGAGAGCTTTTCTCCTCGTTTTCCAATGAAACGAACTTCCTGGCTTTTTCTAGAGTATGGCATAGTCTGGTGTATCCTGGATTCTCAAGTGGGTCCACAGCTTCCCGACTTTCAAGGCTCCCTTCAAATTTTCCAAGGCCTCGAGCAACTCGTATCCTCCGACTTCAAGTACCATAGTATGGTACCGCTTGATAAAAGCTTTCAAGGGTTCATCGTCCCCTTGCTTCATGAGCCTTAACTCTCCAATTATTTTCTTTAGGATGCAGGCCCATTTGAAATACCGGACAAACGACTTCCTGAGTTGTGTGAAGCTTCCGATGCTCCCTGGGGCTAGACTCCTGAACCATAGAATGGCTGATCACCATAAGGTTAGGAGGAATACTTTACACACGGCATCCCCTACTACTCCTTGGACTTCCATCAATAGGAAAAAATTTTCAATGTGGGATTTCGGATCAGTATGGCCTTTGTAGGGGGTCATGGACGACATGTTGAATCGTCTTGGGAATTTTGCCGACCTTATTTCTTCTGTGAGGGAAGATTCCTCCTCACTATCCCGGGCATCTCCTGCGTCGGTCTTGAGGTTCACTCCCCACTTGGCTATCTCTTTCCTTGCCCAAGATCTCATTTACTATCTGTGCTACCATGCCGCCTCATGTGGCCTTCTTCACGTATATTTTCCCAGGTGCGGCGCTCCTCATAACTTGAGCTTCCCGTTCAGTCTCACCATACTTCCTATGCCCCCTTTTGGTGTTGCAGGGGTTATCATAGGAGGAATTTGGAGACTGTCTTCCCTCTTTTTCTTCCCACGTATCTTCTGTTTGTGAATCTTTTCCGACTACCATGGATTTTATCCCGTAGAGGCCTCTTTTCCTTGGTTCATCGTCTTCACTCGTATCTACAACCCTTTTTCCTTCTACTATCTCGCCTTTTCTCCGACTGGTTCCGGCTTCAAGTCTCTCGTTGTTCATCCATTCCATTCTCTCTAGTCGGTCCATTATGGTTTTTAGAAATGCTTGATTTTCCTCCCTATCTCTCCTCATGCTTTCTTCTATCTTCTTCATCCAATCTGTAGTTGAATTCCCTGACGATTGGTGATTTCTGCCTTCTGCCATAGTCTTACTGCGCGAACTGCTTATTGTTAAGTTCCCCATAGGCGGCGCCAACTGTTGACGGTGGATTTTGGTTTCAGGCTAATACAAGAATATTACTCCCGAGACAATCCTCCCTCAATAGTGAATTTGTTTGGTTATGGGGGAACCAAAAGCAAATTTAACAAAAAGACAGACAAATATACCAATCGACAAGGAGATTTAACGTGGTATGGACGATATGATCCAAACTACGTCCACGGACACAAATTGAATAGTACTTTTATTACTGAGATATGCTTCTCTGATATCTTTTGTGTTTACAAGTTTGATGGTAATGATTCTGATGCCCCTTACGCCTACCATTCCCTTCTATTTATAATAGTGAAGAAATCAGATTCCTTCTTTTACCAGGATCCCTAGTCGAAATAATTTCATTTTCCTATAAGGATTCATAGTCATAAACTATTTTTCTTCCTTCATCCCATTAGGATACTTACTCGTCAGTTCTTCTCACGAAGATAGGATAACTCTTCATCTTATCCTATCAAAGTAGGTATAACTTATTATCTTATCCGCAAAAATAGAGTGTCTTATCTTCTGGAGCCTACCTCGTCATATGCTCGGTCTTAATGAGGTCGGTCACAATGGTTCTTTGAACTGAGAATGCTTCTGCCGATCTGATAATTACCCGGTCATCTGGACTCAAGTGCTCGGCCATCTACCATGGAGTGCTCGGTCACCTACCGTGGAGTGCTCCGTCACTTATCGTGGAGTGCTCGGTCACCTACTGTCTCGGTGTTTAATGATCTCGACCAAGAAAGGAATTATCTTTTTACCCCTGCCATACTGTTCAAATATCATAGGACCTGAAAATATCGCCAACACGCATCCAAGAACTTAAACCATTGCTCTTATAAATGAATTAAGAAGGTGTCTATCATTCAAGATTAATCAGTGATTTGCAATTAGTTTAAGAATTATATGTTTAAAAGTTTAAAAACGATGGCTTTAATGAATAATAATGTTTTAGTGGTTATTTAATTTATATCGTTTAAGTAATTAGCTCATACTACATAATTAATGAAACACTCATCCCATCAAAAGATAGAGAGTTTATTGTCTTGGCCAGAAATGGCTTCTACTGCTTATTTGTTTGAGATAAAATGTTGAGGGGAGATTTTGACACTCCACACAAATTCTAACTACCCTTCTTTTTAATTTTATTTCCAAAAGTATCCCTCGTGAATATCATGGCCTTACCTTCTTCTCCCTTTAGTAAATAGGTGTTGTAAATATTGGTTTTTGAAATTTTTTTTTAATATAATTAAAGACAATTTCAAACACTAAAAATAAGTAAATGATATATACAACATGAAAATTCAATTTGAATGCAATTTTAATGAAGGTAAAAATTGAATTCTCTATCTTTAAAACGATTTTAACTCTACTATGGTGCTTATGACTTTGATTGTCCTCTCCCAATATAACACCATCACTTTTCTTGTAGGAGCACTCTAAACAAGAATAATAATAAATCAAACTTGAATGAACACTTTCTTTTTGTTGAATGTGAATCAAAATTTTTAAATGAACTTTGAAATCTCTATTTTATTTAGTAAAGAATTAATTTTTCCAATGCATAATAAAAAATAATGGAGTCTCTATAAGAAGATGAATGATTGCCAATGAAGCGACATCTTTATATTTGTGGTTATAATCTTCTAAAGGGTTATATTTTTAAATATGCCATTTCACTTGTGTCTTTTCCAAAAAGCACAAATTAAAATGATTTGTCTTTATAATAAGATATCTATTAATTAATGTGTCTTTTTAATAAAAATATTTATATTTTGTAAATTTTTTAACAATCCCCCATAATTTTCAAAATTGAAAAATAATTAATATAATTTAGTAGATACTTGAGAGAGTTTCTTTGAATAGTTATTGCATCGTGATAGATATCTTTTGGCCTTGAACGTTCCATAGTAAAAAAGCATCGGATTTACCTGGCAACTCAGTAATTATAGTCTTGAACTGTTTCGCTATTTATGTAATCCTAGACAACGATTATCACACAGCTTCTTCCCGGTCAATTTTGGTTCTTATGGTTGTATTTTTTTTTGCCTTGAACAATTCCAAAATTTTAATTGCTATTAAAGAATTCAGCTTTTAAAATTTTCACATAAGTGACCTCACTTCACACTTACATAGGTGATCTACCGCAAATGGTTTTATGTATTTACCCGTATAAGAACTTTTCTCCAAATAGAGTAATCATTAAAATCATTAGCGTATCCTAACCTTGACAAACAACATTCCATCTCATTGTATGAATATGAAAGAGTACTAACTCTATAGTGCTTGTTTCAGTTGACCTTTTTGAACCTATATCTTGGGATCTCTAGTTAGTTAGGTTAGGTTTCCATAATGAAATTTCTTAATTTACAAGCTTCAATCACACTCTTCTCAATGACTTCTCAATTGGCTTTCGAGGTAGGCCTTTTTTAATTGGATATGCTAGGTTTTCTTTTGATATGATATAATTTATTGAGATTATACCGCTAGAAAGTAGTTGCCTTATGGTATTATGTCTTCGATATATATAACAAATATTGTATTTTGGGCTCTCTTAATATACGATTGACTATCACAATCTATGCTTATAGCTGGCAATGGTTTTGGCCAGTTTGGAATATCTTATCGGAAGTTTCGAATCTACTCCATTCTTCTTTAACTTTGCCTAATGTTATGAACTCATATTCCATAATAGACAGAGTGATTCATGTTTGCCTTGAGGATTTCCAAGATACAGCTACACCACCTAGCGTGAAAATAAATCCACTCATGAATTTTGAATATACAATTATAGATACTGTATTTTTACACATAACCCAATGATGAGTCTCTGATGGGAACACACCTAAAAGGTTTAAGAAAGTCGTCAGGTTTAGTGCTAGAAAGGCAAGAAATCCCAGAAATACCAAAAGAGTTAGGCACCAAACCCAGTAGAATATAACATATGTCTGGCTTAATGTTGCCTACAAGTCTGACTGGATATGCCTTAAAGACCGGCATGATATGCGTCGGGTTTCTAGTTTTGCAGAAGCATTCACTCTATTTCCTTTTAAGCCAATTTTCATACAACCTTACTTTCCTTCTTAAGTAATTTCTTGAACAAATGGATCTTTTCCTTATTAACCAAAACCTATACACTATTAAAAAAAAAAAAAGATCAAAGCACATAAAAAAGGAATTGGATTTGATTATCTCGAACATAAGAAATAAAAAAAAACCGCAACTTGTTTCACATCTCCAGCGAGAGATTACACAACCAAACCAAATCTTCATGGGTGTTCTTGAAGACAAGTTACACTGAAAGGTACGACCTGAGGCCCTTAAAAACTTACATTATGCATATTTTACCCTTGTTCCGACTCCGTATATACAGTCGAACAAACACTTGTCATACAGATAATCTGGCCACTCAACTAGCTGTTTTTTTGGAGGAATATAGGATGGAAACCTGAACTAGATTTCATAGTCGATTCCGAATGGATGGTAGTATGATTTGCACCCATGATATAATTACATGTGTGATGAGTGGAAAATATATCACTATTTACCACCCATTTTACTTAATTTTTTTTTTTTTTTTATAGTTTCTCGAGTTTTATGAACATTTTGATGTGTTTTAGTTATTTTACAGAAAAAATAAAAGCTGGACTTAATGGAATCATTCAGGACAAAATTGTGCAATGTTGAAATTTGGTGGAGTGTTTGTTGAAGTGTTTTGTAGAGTGTTTGGTGGAGTATTTGGTGGAGAAATTAGTGGAAAAATTGGTGGAAGCCTTTTCTTTGCCTATAAATACAAAGCCATTTCATTTGTAAATTCCACTTTCCTTGGTTTCTTGAATAAGAATTAAAGATTGTATCTTGTGTGTTTTATTTAGTAGTTTTGTAAGGTATTTTTATTTTTATTTTTAGTAGTAAAATTAGTTTATGTGTTTTTACTTTCTTTTATATTTAGTAGTTAAATTTCCACTGGGGAAGGATGAAGCCTTTTATTATTATAATTTAGATTAATGTCCCTTAAATTATAATATATAAATTATCTTAAAACCTGACTTCATTTGATACCACCTTTATGTTCGATTGGACTTAATTAAATTGATTTTAACCTGACTAAATTAGATACCGTATTTATGGTCGGTTGAAATTAATTATTACTGGACTTAATCAGGATACCGCGTATATGGTCGATTGGTAATATCATACAAATTTATATATTATAATCAGAGAGATTTCTAAATTAGAAATAGTAAAGGTAGATTAATCTCACTTGTATTATAATATGGAAATTGTAATTTAATAATATGAATTAAAGTTGATACTGCCTTAATGGCTGGTTTTATTTATTTGATATATGTGACACCACCTCTATGGTCAGTCTTAGGTGACAGATGATCACCTCCTATGTAGTTGATTTATGGACAAATAATAACCCGCCTTTATAGCTGGTTCAACTTAATTGGGTAACACTGGCAATTTCTATATTATAGTAAAGTGAGATTTCTAAAGTTGGATCCTCTAACCCCTATCATTTTATTTTAAGGAAGTGATGAAACACAATATTCAAATACTTAATAATGGATTTAAATATATTATGTTTAATGCTTTAGTTTATTTATTGAATCTTAAGCTTAATTCTTCTTGTTGACTGATCACCAATAACATTGATGTGGTAAACTTAAAATGAACTTGAAAAAGGTATTTTAAGTTTCAGCCTTAGATTTAATAGCTCTCAATCTCACTTAAGGATAGCTTAATAGATTTCCTTCCATGATAGACATATACCTGTCGAGTGGGGATAGCCATAATTGGAACTTGAACTTAATGAATTAAGGTAACTTGGTTAACATATACATATGATTAATTGGGTTATTTGGGTGTTTGCATCTGATCAACGACAGAGGTGTTTGCATATTTTTGTACTCCAGGTAAGCAGACTGATTTATTACACATATATAAAAGAATCAATTCATTATTATAATAATATTGTGTGGAATCACAGTCCTAGATATTCGTGTCTTTTGTTTATTTTCTTTTGTGCCTTTATTTATTTATTTATTTAGTAAATCCACATTCAACCAACCAATCAAGTAATCATTCTCTAATCCCTTTAATTAGATACTTGTAAATAAATAGTATCGATAACTGATAACAACAGTAGAAATTAAGTCCTTGTGGGATCAATATTTTTATACTACTTGAACAATACGTGGGCTTGCGTTACGTGTATGATACCACCGATCAAGTTTTTGGCACCGTTGTCAGGGATCGAATTTTTCTTGAGTTATTAATTTTGAAGCTATTTAATTTACTTATATCTAATTTTCATTATTTTTATCTGTAATTTTTATTTCTTTCTTTTATTTTTAGGTGGTTGAAAATAGATCTTCATTAGGTAATAAAAGAATTACGAGCATTACAAGGTAAAGATACACCCCAAATTAGGGAGCAACAATCTGATTTTCTGTGGCTTGTTGTCCAGCCCAACAACTATAACTGGATGTCAGAGCCATTCAACACAATATTTTCTCCACAGAACACAATGAGGAGATGTGAAATATTTTATGGTAACCACTCGAGTATAAACCATTATTACAATTCATGGTGGCAGAACTATCAGAGACATTCATATAATGAACCAGCATATTTCACTGAATCATATTTTCCATCTTTTCCACCACCTACATACGATATTCAAAGACTAGAATCATCAGTGGGAAGAGAGTTGATAAACAGGCTCGAGAAACGGGAAGTTAAATAGTATGCAATATTTTTGGATTACATAAAAATCTTACAGAGGCTGACAAATGAATTGAGAAAAATAATCAACAACCATAACTACATACGTCACGAAACAAATTTAAATAACACTGGTGAAGCATTCGAGTACCAAGAATTTCACAATGACACTTTAACAGAGGAAGAGGCTGAGCAGTATTAGGAGCCAGATGTATCCATTCAGGAGCCCGAACCACAAAATCTCAATTTTATTTTTATTATTCATCAGACTCTGACGAGGAACAAGTAGCTGAGATATCTCTACCAACTACAAGTAAGGATGAAACTCTACATCCTCAAAATGAAGATCTTGGAGCATACATTGCACTGATGTTTGAAGAAGAGCTACCCGAACCATTCATACCAACCACAGAGGATAAAGACCTACAATCAGACTTATCCTTACATCCTCATGTTGACACATATGGAGCATTCATTTCACAGATAACAGATGAAGAGCTGAACAAAGAAATCCTAAAATACATCTGTGAAGAAAAGCTAGAGAAAGAAGCAGAGCAAATGTCCTACCATATTGAATATCTCATACATTCAGGAGAAACATCGCTGTATTAGGGAGTATAAATCAAAGACACCGCCAGAAGCTTGAAAGAATGTGACTCATATTCAAAGTCAAGCACCATACGAGACCTCCTGAATTTCTTTATTTCTTTTCAAGAATCACTGGAGTGACAAAGTTTAAAAAGGTGGCTCAGGCACTAAGTTAGAAAAAATTCTTTTGACCACCTCATCGTTGGAAGAGACCATTCAAAAGCAACGCTAATGAGATTGTCTTTAATCGGACGTCCAAAACCACGCTGAAGCCTCATTGATAGATGGACTTCAATCATGTTTGGCTGAAGATGATAAATTTAGCGCTAGCAGGGAGGCAACCCATGTAAAAATTTTATTTTTATTTAAATTTTTATTTTATGTATTTTGTGTATACATGTTGTAGAGATATTAATTTTGTGTGTTATTTTTACAAGGGAAAACATAGACGAAGTACTTAAGGCAAAGCAAACTAGTGAAAATGAGGTTATCACGGAATAAAGTTTGACAAAATCGTGAATTTAAAAAGTCAATTAAGTAGAGACGGCAGAGTAAGGAGTCAACTCTCAATACACGTCCCTGTGGTTATATTCATCACATGACTGGATTTTACCCAAAAAAGAAGTTAAATGGCCCCTAAAAGAAATCATAGTAACATTGTTCCTCTATCTTTATTTTATTTTGTAATGCATTGGAGACAATGCTAGGTTAGGTTTGGGGGTGAGGTGGTTTATGGTTATTTGTTTTCTCCGTCATTTTTCGTTCCTGCATGTTTTTTTATTCCCTGTATGTTTTGTGTCTTGCATGTTTTGTGTGTTTTATTTTGTGTGCATGTTTTTTTTAATTAAAAAATGAAATAAAAGGAAAAAGCAAAAAAAAAGAAAAAAAATATATAGTCTAATGATGAGATTGTTTGTCTTAGTATAAAGTTCTAGGAAAAGATAAATGCTAATTTCACTTTTATCCTATACTTTGAACCTAATATCTAGGTCAGACTCATATGTGTTGGTGTTAATCTAGGTCCCAAGATCATCAAACAAGCATGATAAAGTGTGAAATACATATCAAAGGAGTTGCGGAATACTCACATCGATCGGTTGGACGGTTGAAGACGAACAAAAACAATTTTGGATCCTCCAAGGTGCGCCTAAGTGCAGCAGTCCACTGCTTACAGTTTCAGTTTTTCTTCGTCATTTTGAGCTTCGAATCTTCGTCAAACGATTCCCGGCTCAAAGGTAAGTGTCCCTAACACCTTCGTATGTCTCTCGGGAGTGCTAGCTTGCTTGGATTTTGCCACAAAACCCATGAATTTGCCTTGCAAAATTCGGCCAACCTATGGCAGTTCACTGCCATGGGCGTGAGAATGAGAGAAAGAGATGGAGAGGAAAAAGTATGTATTAGTTAGTCAAACCATTTCTAAAATGGCTTTATATATTTACCATAAAATATATTAAACATTTACCAAATAAATCATTAAATAATCAAATGGTAAATGCCTCCACCAACTAACACTATTCCAACAACACACATCAACTTTTCATTTCACTTTTTTAAAGTGACATGTTGTCTTTCAATCAATCAATCACATCAATCACTCAAATGTCACATCACTCAAAGTGACGTTTGATTTGACGCTTGATGTGACGAATGATTTGATGCTTGATGTGACTTACGTGCCGCACTCAAATTCGAAATACGAATGCGCTCGCAATCACACTCGGGCTCGGGTTCGTTAATTCCAAATTAACGATTTATCCGTTGCGTCGTAATTAAATGATTACGCCTAGCGAATTCACTATTCACGTCGCTAACGAATTAATTCTAAATTAATTCGTTCGCCGAATTAAAATCAAATTTTAATTCCGCGTCGAAATCCAATTTCGTTTAATATATCAAATATATTAATTTACCGATTAATTCCAAATTAATCGTTATCGCTATTTTATTGATATTTTATCCTAGATAAAATATCTCCGAAATTAATCATAGATTAATTTTCTCTCTCATCGAATTAATCCCAGATTAATTAAAGTGCGAGTCATACTTCATCGGTGTATCATAGGGACGCGACCCAAGAGATCCCCGGATATGTTGGCAGTAAATCGGGTCGTCGGACTATCCGAACACGTACGTACCAAGTACTATGTTTTACCGATTCACAAGACAAGGTTGGCTTCTAGCAAAACGTCATGCCTACCCAATTCTCTGGAAATATTCTTATAGGAATATGTGATCTATATCAAGCGTAGTATACCGTAGTATTGCATATTTCGATCCAGTATCGGACTGTCATGTGCTAGGCCTGGGGCTAGAGTTGTGTCTTCCCTGTACGATGCACTTGTCGGATGTCTGGTAACTAGTCTCTATAATTGGATATACATGACCTAGTAATAATATCCCGATGGCCGCGCAGCACTTAAGAGTACTAATACCGTATCCTACGTGACATCATCTCCACTATGACTGGAGTGATACTTCCGTCTTGACATCACACCCAGTACTCTACGATTCTCAATATACCTAGTATCGGCGTACACAGAACCGGTTAAAGCCCTAGACGACCTCAACCAAAGTACATTGATTGTCGTAAGCGTTAGCAGTGCAAGTCTCAAGTTAAGACCAAAATACACCTACCCTGATGTCGGACTCCCATAGACACATAGTCAAACTACCAATGGGATTCTGTAGGGGTCAATCCAGAGCGAAGCTGTTTCCCGTACCGTCGGTGAAACACAACCTCCTACCGCACTTGCATAAGTATCCAATACTTAAGTATATGAGAACTACGCCGTTGTGCCCTCACAACGCGCACAAGTACGATACTAGTCTTTTACGTATTTATCGATGTCCAATTTCGATAATACTCTGACTAGGGATATTTAATGATTTATCCTGCGTTGATTGATAATGTCTCATATCATTCTCAATCAAGGAATAAATCATAAGGACCTCTCATCATTTATATATCTTGGTGATCTAATCACAAATGATAAGAGTGCAATCTCCTTTGCCACATAGTTAATTTGTACAACAACACAATGATCTGTACAAATAGTGACGCTATGGGTCATAATTGTCCAACAATATCCCACTTGGCCTATAGCCAGTCACTCGAGTGCCTAACACCCGAACTATGTACGATTGGCTCAAATTTCTGAGAAAATGTTTCGTCAGCGGATTTTTATGATTATCGTCTCATGCGATTTATACGATCATCACATCTCCACGATGTATGATCCGAACGAATCAGATGAATAGTCGAAGTATGTATCTGGATCGTTGATGAGACCATTAATTCTTTAGCCTGCGCTGACGCATAGCTCAGCTGCTAACAGAACTATATCTATTCTAATTAGATTTATTATTGACCCAGATAGCTTCTATTGCTGCCTCAACTGCTACAATTATCCGTATTAGTTGTTTATTCGGTAACAGTATCTTGCTTGGAAGATTTCCAGCTCACTGTACCGTTATTCAAATGTATAGTACCGTTTACGACTTTCAATCGTTTTCGGTTTGGAAACTTACAGTAGTGATCCCAGTCACTTCAAGTTCTCCTTCTCCACAGATTAAGACAGCATCCTTAGATCTCTAAGATTCTAACGGATGTTCTTAACGTCAATCCAGTGACTATCACCTGGGTTGGCCTGATTGTGAATCCATATGCTCAAAGCGTATGAGACACCAGGTCATGTACATTTTTCAATGTACAAGTTCTCGCAGAGTTTTAACAACTTAATCTATCTCAGTAGATCTTTATTCCTAGAATAAAGGTTGTTACTCCCAAGAATTCTACGGAGAATTTTCTTCGAAAGCCAAGCTTTTGCCGATTATTTTATATGGGAATTTCATTTCCAATAAATGAATATGTTATCATTATTTTATTAAAGGACATTCTTGTCAGTGCGCTCCCACTAACCTTTATATACACAAGAATCATTTTCATTTTGAATTAAAACATACACCATTATAATTACATCAAAACGTTAATTCCAAGAACCTAATGCTTGCTTCAATCCAAACGTGGATCGAATAACCTGCAAACCTTGTTTACTGGTTTTAGTACGACAAAATCGTCAGGATGTTATAAACATCCTCCAAAGGGTTTCCGTTTAAGGAAAGCGATTTTGATCTTTAACTGAACACATTTCATAAATGAAACGTGCAGCTACTGCAAGCATTTTCCAAATTGATTTGCCGTGGCAACAAGTAAAAGGTTGAACCGTAATCAACACAATGTTGATAACGATACCTTTCCGCTACAAGCCTAGCTTTGTACGTTGGTATGCTGCCATCCATATATGTATTCCTTGAAGACTTACACAGTACCTATAGGCACAATGCCTTATGGTTCATCAACTAGTGTCCAAACATAGTTTTTATACATGGAATCCATTTTGGACTCATGGCACTTTTCCATAACGGAAGTCGATACCTTGTATCACTTCCTCATACGTAGTCGGTTGGTATACCTCAACAAGATTGACATCTTTATGAGGTGAGATCAGAAACCCATACCCCAGGTTGTTTTCTGATTCTCTCCGATCTACGCGTTTCTTTTGTATACGAAGATTAATGGTATAGTTTCACCTTTGATGAACTATTTATGTTCCATTAAGGACTTCATGCCAGAAACAGTATTACTCTGATTTTCATCGAGTTATACCATCCTCCCATTTACCACTGCATATCGGTAATCCTTTAAGGAAAACCGCATGGCGAGCAACAATTACAATTGTTCCCTAGTGAGATCTATAAGTACTTTACTTATGGTTTTCCCTATGATAACCTATATTTGGCACTTATCCGATTTGGTTTCTAGTTTGGCATCGTCCAAACGTATGCTCGGCATTCCCAAATTTACAAGAATGTGAAACCCAGTTTCTTTCCCGTTCAAATCTAATATGAAATCTGTCAAACAGATTTTACATGGAACCTTATTTAAAATAATTTTTACACTGTTAATGCTTATCTTTGAAGGAAAAGGTAGCTCAGAGCGACTCATGATTAACCTTATCATGTCCAACAAAATTCGGTTTCTCCGTACGGACACACCGTCAAACTGATGTGTTCTAGGAGGAGTCCTCATTTGAAAGAATACTATACTCTTTAAAGTATATGTGAAACTTATTGCTTAAGTATTTTCCATTTACGGTTCTACCGTGACGGTTTAATACTTTAGTCGATCTATTTGTCCATTTCATGTCGAAACTCTAAAAGTTTCCGATTTGTGTATTTTAAAAGAAACACATAACCATAACGCGATGCCACATCCGTATAGGTCACGAAACATTCATATCCACATCTAGCCTAGCTAGATATGGGCCCACTAACTTCACTATGAATAGGGCTAACAGATTGGTGGCATTTACACTTTTACCAAGTAAATAGTGTTTTAGGTACCTTACCTAATAAACTAGATTCGTAGACTTTATTTGAATAATCAAATCAGTCCTAGTACCCACTCTTCAAAAGTGTGGATATACGACTCTTGTTTAATTGTGTCCCAGACAACAATGCCACAATTAGTTTCATCTGATTAGATCAGTATGAGCTATTAGTTTGTCATATTATATGTTCGAGATTTTATTTATATTCAAAATATAAATACTGTTATTCACATCTAATGTGTTTATCTCAATGTCATCTTTATATAATGAAACACTTCAGTGTTGTAGAATATAACGGTTTATCCACATTGGATTAAACACTGATATAGAGATAATGTTTCTAGTCTAACTAGTTACATTATAACAGTTTCCTAATTTAAGTACATACCCGAAGGTAGTTCCTAAACTTAGGTATCTACGGTCGAAACAGCGACTTTCATCCCGTTTCCGATTCGCAGATTAACCTCATCTTGAAGTCAGTATCCTACTCACTGCAGATTCTGAACATCAATACATATATTTTATGTACCATACTAAGTATTTTAAAATCTAATTTTAATACTAGTAATGGACATAATATTGACAAACATCCTTAAAGTCAGAGCCTTGCCCTTTCTTTAATTCCTTCGTGTCTGCCATATCCAAATGACAGTCACTTTGGGATATGTCCTTTATCTTCACTGAAGATCATAATGATTTTGCCTTTACCATTTTTCAATATTTTAGAAGTCTTTGGCCAAGCCTTGGATTTCTAGAATATTGACGTAAAGTGCGCCTTGCGCTACTTATCTAATTGCAAAGTTTGACTTTATCTCCTTGAGATTTGTCATTAACTCTCCAAGAATTATTAATTGCAAATATAATACTTCTTAAATCTAAACATAGATTTATAACAAGTATATTGAATTAAGCACTTTAAGTCATCATTACATAATTCTTCCAAAGATTATGCTCTACTATTTGCTTACTTCTGGGATAAGGCATAATAGGTTATTTTATCCAATAAAGTAACTTATTATTTATTTCCAGGACTATCATAAAATTTCATTCCCAATTGAAAATTAAACCATTTAAATATTATCGTAATCCAAGATTATATTTAAATGTCCAATCTTTCAATGTTTCTTGATTTTAATAGTCCAACTATTTAATCAATTATTTCCGGTACTATTTATTATAATGATTATAATAATCCAATTATTCAATCAACTATAATATTATTCAATTATATTGATTACTATAATCCAATTATAAAATCAACTCTTTATTGAATTTATTTGAATATAGTCAAACTATATTAATTAAAACAACATTAAATATTAGTCCAACTAATACTTTTAATTATTTGACGAGTGATATTTGTTTGAGCGCGTATGGCAAGTATTTGAACGAATATTGCAAATTCAATTCTAGCCTCCCACTATTTTTCGGCGAGCCTCTAACCCTCTGTCGAGTACTCGGGAAACCGAGTTTCCTAGTGGGCTAGGATCTCGTTAAATGTCTCACAATCTTGACTTTGGCCAACAAATTGTATGATAATTAACTAGGTAGATCTCTAAGATCAATTGGATCCAATCCAATTCCTAGGTCCGGTAGGTGGACATCCAAGTCCGAAACATATCGTGTATATGCTTACATATCCAATACGTAGCCTAAACCTTTTCCTCTGAATCAACTAGGCCTTGGCTTGGCACAACAAACCTAATGATCTCAGTCAAGCGCGACCCATTGACCATGGAAAGCTTCGTAATCAATGTCGAGTGACAAGAAGCGGTCTTGACTTTGGCCAACAAACCACAACTTGGACAAGACACCGATATGGAACAAAACTCTCGTGATTCAAACACATCTTCGACGGACAAAGGGCTTGACTTTGGCCAACAACCCAATACCAATCTCGGATCTTGAGTAAGAATCACTCAATGGAAGGAAAACGCATGATATTTGATGAGGGTTTTTCGCGTGCAAATTGGCTACCAATTTATTATCTTTGTTAAGGTCTCATCATCATACACCCTTAAACGTGCATTCTAAATACATAATAAAGCGCATATGAAAATAAATAATAATGATATGCGGATGGATACTTAACACATTGATCCTAGATCAAATCTCTCCCTTTCTCTCTCAAGCTAGCACTTGTATTACTTCTACCCGTTACACTACACTTCTAAAGAAATCTCATTTACATTGAGGGGAATAGGTGAGAAGAGAATACAAAGAGAATAGAGGTGATAAGGCTGGACACGCAGGTCCAATTTAATAAATCAAATTTATTACAACAATTTCCAAAATTGCCCCGACCCAACTAATATCCATCCGATATACATTATTCATTCATCACAACCATGTATTCACACAAGCATGTTATCAATCAATCTAATCTAATTAATTAATCTGATAATTAGTGATCATCCAATGTTCAAACAACGATTTGATTTTGTTCGAGTCAAACTCGTTTTGCGAATAAGTTCTCAAAGTACGAATTCTCAAATTAAATTAAACTACGTCATTAAATCCAATTTAATATGCATTCAATTCTAATTCGTTATTTAATTCTAAATTAAAGATACACTTTTAATAAACCTTTTACGACTTAAATTCCAAATTTAATCGTAACGCGTCTCAAAGACCGATCAACGTCCAACGTCAATTCAATTAAAGTCTAATGGGCTTTTAATTGATTTCTTAAGGCGTGGACTTTTGGTCAACTCGGGTCACCGAATAACTAAAATCCAATCGGGATTTACCCCATAAGCCCATAAATCAATCTTGGCCCATTAGGCCCAATCAAACTTTAAAGGTTCATTAAGTCGCAATTGGGCTTAACGGAAGTGGTTTTGGGCCCAATTGGATCCAATCCATTTGGCCTAAACCCAACTTGATAAAATCAAGCCCAATAAGTCCAATTACAACATTAGAAGCCCAAATCCAATTTAAGGCCCAAATAATTAAATTACATAAATCCAATTCCGCAATTTAATTACCTAAAGTGCATTACATGATTAATCACCTAAATCAATATTTCTAAAACACTTAATTAGTCCAATTAATCATGCTTAACATCATCATCACATGTCCAACATGTTTTGAAAAAATCAAACCCATATACATGCTCAAAGCTCTCGGCCAAAGGAGGGATTTTATGTCCGATTTGGTTTCAATCCGATCAAACCCACAATCGACATTAAATCAACATCCTAATCGATTCTAATTCATCCAATGAATAAAAATCAAAAATTACCAAGACTTTAAAGGCTTAATGCATTCGGCCAAGGGAGGTATTTTATGGATTTTGTCCAATTTAAAATTCAATCCAATTCAATCTTAAATTAACAATATCCTAAATGATTTTATACACATCCAATGTCCAAAAACCAAAAATCGAAGATTCCCAAAATGCATATACCATTCGGCCAACACATAAAATATTGGGGAAAATTATTCCAAATCAATTTTCAACAAATTGGTCCAACCAATATGCAATTAAACATGTTATAAGAATACACAAACAATCAATTCATTCAAATCATGCTCAAAACAAATTTACCCAAATTTTAAGCCCTAAAATTTCATGCTTGAACCTAGGCTCTTGATGCCATTGTTGGTGTTAATCTAGGTCCCAAGATCATCAAACAAGCATGATAAAGTGTGAAATACATATAAAAGGAGTTGCGGAATACTCACATCGATCGGTTGGATGATTGAAGACGAACAAAAACAATTTTGGATCCTCCAAGGTGCGCCTAAGTGCAGCAGTCCACTGCTCACAGTTTCAGTTTTTCTTCGTCATTTTGAGCTTCGAATCTTCGTCGAACGATTCCCGGCTCAAAGGTAAGTGTCCCTAACACCTTCGTATGTCTCTCGGGAGTGCTAGCTCGCTTGGATTTTGCCACAAAACCCATGAATTTGCCTTGCAAAATTCGGCCAACCCATGGCAGTTCACTGCCATTGCGTGAAAATGAGAGAGAGAGATGGAGAGGAAAAATTGTGTATTAGTTAGTCAAACCATTTCTAAAATGGCTTTATATATTTACCATAAAATATATTAAACATTTACCAAATAAATCATTAAATAATCAAATGGTAAATGCCTCCACCAACTAACACTATTCCAACAACACACATCAACTATTCATTTCACTTTATTAAAGTGACATGTTGTCTTTCAATCAATCAATCACTCAAATGTCACATCACTCAAAGTGACGTTTGATTTGACGCTTGATGTGACTTGCGTGCCGCACTCGAATTCGAAATACGAATGCGCTCGTAATCACACTCGGGCTCGGGTTCGTTAATTCCAAATTAACGATTTATCCGTTGCGTCGTAATTAAATGATTACGCCTAGCGAATTTACTATTCACATCGCTAACGAATTAATTCTAAATTAATTCATTCGCCCGCATTAAAATCCAATTTTAATTCCGTGTCGAAATCCAATTTCGTTTAATATATCAAATATATTAATTTACCGATTAATTCCAAATTAATCGTTATCTCTCTTTTATTGATATTTTATCCTAGATAAAATATCTCCGAAATTAATCATAGATTAATTTTCTCTCTCATCGAATTAATCCCAGATTAATTAATGTGCGAGTCATACTTCATCGGTGTATCATTAGGACGCGACCCAAGAGATCCTCGGATTTGTTGGCAGTAAATCGGGTCGTCGGACTATCCGAACACGTACGTACCAAGTACTATGTTTTACCGATTCACAAGACAAGGTTGGCTTCTAGCAAAACGTCATGCCTACCCAATTCTCTGGAAATATTCTTACAGGAATATGTGATCTATATCAAGCGTAGTATACAGTAGTATTGCGTATTTCGATCCAGTATCGGACTGTCACGTGCTAGGCCTGGGGCTGGAGTTGTGTCTGCCCCGTACGAAGAACTTGTCGGATGTCTGGTAACTAGTCTCTATAATCGGATATACATGACCTAGTCATAATATCCCGATGGCTGCGCAGCACTTAAGAGTACTAATACCGTATCCTACGTGACATCATCTCCACTATAACTGGAGTGATACTTCCGTCTTGAAATCACACCCAATACTCTACGATTCTCAATATACCTAGTATCGGCGTACACAGAACCGGTTAAAGCCCTAGACGACCTCAACCAAAGTACATTGATTTTCGTAAGCATTAGCGGTGCAAGTCTCAGATTAAGACCAAAATACACCTACCCTGATGTCGGATTCCCATAGACACATAGCCAAACTACCAATGGGATTCCGTAGGGGTCTATCCAGAGCGAAGCTGTTTCCCGTACCGTCGGTGAAACACAACCTCCTACCGCACTTGCATAAGTATCCAATACTTAAGTATATGAGAACTACGCCGTTGTGCCCTCACAACGCGCACAAGTACGATACTAGTCTTTTACGTATTTATCGATGTCCAATCTCGATAATACTCTGACTAGGGATATTTAATGATTTATCCTTCGTTGATTGATACTGTCTCATATCATTCTCAATCAAGGAACAAATCATAAGGACCTCTCATCATTTATATATCTTGGTGATCTAATCACAAATGATAAGAGTGCAATCTCCTTTGTCACATAGTTATTTGTACAACAACACAATGATCTGTACAAATAGTGACGCTATGGGTCATAATTGTCCAACAATATGCACTTAAAAAAATAATAGTTTTGTAGCAGTTAGATAATAAGGAATTGACAAAGTGACTAGTTAAAATAATCGGTGGTTGATGAATGACCATTTGCTTGAATATCCGTTTCTATCTGCAGTTATTTTTGATGTGAGGAATGATGATTAAAAAAAATGTGTATATTAATAAATAACATCTGATATCCGAGTAATTAGGTCCGTAGGGGTGTCTTAACACCTATTACCCTAAAGCCAACTGGCTTGGGAGTCACTGGCCTAAAAAGCTCGCTACATGGATTAAAGATATTATATAAAAACACACATCCAAGATCCGAGTAATTAAGTCTATAGGGTGTCTTAACACTTAGTGCCCTAAAGCCAACTGGTTTGGGAGTAACTAACCCAAAGCTCGCTGCATGGATTAAAGATGTCACCAAAAAAAAAATCACATACCTCACTTTGTGCAGATCATAGTAAACAGAATAATTTTATATAGTCAGGTTGGTCTGACCCATTAACTACTGAGAATTGAGACAAACTCACCTAGTCAATAACTTAGAGTCAAAGCTATTTATATAGCTATTCACACACGAACTTAGAGTCTGATTTAGAGACTTTGTTTAAAGGAAAGGATTTTAGTTGTAGTATGCATTTTGAAGGTTCTTTTAACTTTGTTGCTAGACATTCTCTGAGGACATTGTATACATAACTATCATTTTTGTTTATTTTACTTATTTCTTTTCTTTTGACTTTTTACTTTTTTATGCATTAGATTGATGTTTGTGGGTATCATCACTGTAAGCCCTCACGAGACTACAACTCGTCTACTAGGTATACCTAGGGGTTTAAAGGCTTGTTGCATACGCTAAATACAACCGTGATCCCTATGAAAGTGGATTAGTTTAATTTAGTTTTAGTTATTTATTTTATTTTAATGTTTTGCTCGAGGACTCGCAAAATATTAGGTTTGAGGGTGTGATGAGTGGAAAATATATCACTATTCACTACCCATTTTACTTAATATTTTGTATAGTTTCTCAAGTTTTATGAACATTTTGATGTGTTTTAGTTTATTTTACAAATAAAATAAAATAGGTACTTAATGGAATCATTCAAGATGAAATATAAAACAAATAAGGGAAAAAAACTTTAAATGGCGTTCTAAGAAAGTACAATTTCAGAAATTTTAACTTAACGCAATTTTCGTATTTTGGCCATAACTTTTTATTCTAATATCGGATTGGGGTAATTCAAGTTCCAGATTAAAGAAGACTCAAAGCTCTAAATTTGAAGTTTTCATGACCGAAATTGATGAACAATCCAAAATTTTGTTATATTTAATTACGAATGTTATTATCAAAAATAAAAATTGTCAAACTACCACCAAACATGTATTTGGAGTGTTTAGGGGAATGTTTTGTGGAGTGTTCTGTGGCATGTTTGGTGGAGTGTTTGGTGGAGGAATTGGTGGAAGCCTTTTCTTTTCCTATAAATACCAAGCCATTTCATTTATAAATTTCATACTTTCCTTGATTTCTTGAATAAGAATTAAGGATTATATCTTATGTGTTTTATTTAGTAGTTTTGTAATGAATTTTTATTTTTATTTTTAATGGTAATAATAGTTGGTGTGTTTTTACTTTCTTTTATGTTTAGTAGTTAAATTTCCGCTGGGGAAGGGTGGAATTTATTATTATTATAATTTAGATTAATCTCCCTTAAATTATAATATCTAATTATCTTAAAACCTGACTTTATTGGATACCGTCATTATGATTAGTTGGACTTAATTAAATTGATTTTAACCTGACTAAATTTGATACCGCCTCTATGGTCGGTTGGAATTAATTATTACTTGACTTAATCAAGATACCGCGTATATGGTCGGTTGGTAATATCATGCAAATTTATATATTATAATATGAGAGATTTCTAAATTAGAAATTGTAAAGGTAGATTAATCTCACTTATATTATAATATGAAAATTGTAATTTAATATTATGGATTAAAGTTGATACCATCTTTATGGTTGGTTCAACTTATTTGGGTAACATTGACAATTTCTATATTATAATAAAGTGAGATTTCTAAAGGTGGACCCCCTAACCCCTAGTATTTTATTTTAAGGAAGTGATGAAACACAATATTCACATGCTTAATAATGGATTTAAATATATTATGTTTAATGTTTTAGTTTGTTTACTGAATCTTAAGCTTAATGCTTCTTGTTGACTGATCACCAAAAAGATTGAAATAGTAAACTTAAAATTAACTTGAAAAGGGATTTTAGGTTTCAGCCTTAGATTCAATAGCTCCCGATCTCACTCAAGGATATATAACCCTTAATAGATTTCCTACCAGGATAGACATATAAATATTGGGCATTGGTAGCCATAATTGGAACTTGAACTTAATGAATACATATAACTTGATTAACATAGACATATGATTAATTGGGTTATTTGGGTGATTCCTAATAGTTGGAAGTACACACCACCATCACTAGTAATATCATCGAGTCGAGTAGCATATGTAATCCTTTGACTATAGGATAGCATTGATTTTCTGTGAGATCCTTCACTTTGATGTCATGTATGTCAAAAACTTTCATGGTCTGGCCTATAGATGTTCGTTGGGTGTGGACCAATGCACTCAGTAATTACGTGTGAAGTAAGATAGGATCTGTTTACCTGTATGTGTACCATAAGAGATTTAGGTATCTATATAAGTAAATTCACGATTCTTAAAGACTTTGGCCAAAGCCGATCACCTAAGGATGATAGCATCAGTTGTAAATAATCGTGGACATATCGATATGAGATGTGCGTCTTGAAAACTTGACGGTATATTCTATGTTTCCTAAGCACAACTCAGATAGCCTACGATGGAGGGATTATTAAACATATCTGATGACCTAGATTTGTATAGTTCAGAAAGATCGTTATTATTCTTCGTGAATTCGGAGGTGGCCAAATTGTGTACATCTTAGCTAGGCTTATATGAAGAACATGTCTGAACTTAGAGAGTCCCAAAATGAAGTGTACTCATTGAGCACTTGGTTAGTCGATTATTTTTTATAAAAGATAATATTCAATATTATAATTGTCAACAAAGATAATCAAGTGTTCTTGTATAACATTGATTATTTTTCTTTGACCTAATTGGATTAATTCAATAATTACACAAGGTCTTAATTGTAAAATCGTAATTATCGCTACCATTTGAGGATATTATGGTAATTATAAGTATGTAATAATAGTGTTAGGGATATGCTTTATACCCAACTTATGGATGGGCTATGTGTACATGTATTTGTAATATTTTCATTAATTAATAAAATGGCAATCTTTATTATACATGTCTTACATAACTTATATGAGTCATCAACACTGTAATAAAGCTCTTGGAGTAATAAGATGATGTCTTCCACGCCTTATGAGAATCATTAATCTTAAATGTTCATAGTGTTGGTTTTATTCTAGGTCCCAAGATCATCAAACAAGCATAAAGATGTGTGAAATACATATCAAAGAAGTTGCGGAATACTTACATTGATCGGTTGAGATGAAACAACGAACAAAACTCCAAGTTTTATTCCTTCAAAGTGGCGCCCAAACACTGCAGTCCACTGCTCAAAATTTCAGTTTTGAGTCTTCAAGAATCCAAGATTTGAGCTCCGAATCTTCGTCAAACGAATCCCGGCTCGTGGGTGGGTTTCCCTAACACCTTTGTATAACTCTCGGTGTGCTAGCACTTGGCTATTAAGCCACAAAACATGCCCTAAAGACATCATCATTCACGCCCAAAGCAGTGCAGTCCACTGCCTTGGGCGTGAGCTTTGGAGAGGAAGAGAGATGAGATTTTTAGGTTTTGGTTAAAAAGAAAATGTGTCCAACACTTGCTTATATATTTTCCAAAATATATTAAATCATTTACCAATTGTTTTATGTCTTTTAAAACAATAAAAACAAATGTAAATGTTTATATTAATTTCTTTTACCCTTGGTAAAAGGTGAAAGGGAAAAACTTTTACTTTTTCCAAAAAGTCAAAACTTTTCCCCCCAAAATTTTCCCTCCAATTTCAATGGTCAAAGTCAAAGAGTCAAAGTTACTTTTCAAAAAGTGTTTTGACTTTTATGACTTGCGATGTGATTTGCGATGCGACTTGCGGCACGTGATTCAAAATCGACGTAACGTCGCAAACACATTCCGAGCTCGGTTTCGATAATTCTAAATTAACGATTATCTCGATGCCTCGTTAATAAATCCAATTTACTAATCACGTCGTCCGAGAATTAATTAATTAAATTAATTCAAGTGCCCGAATTAAAATCTAATTTTAATTCCTAATCGAAATCCAATTTCGTTTAATATATCGAATATATTATTTATCGATTAATTCCAAATTAATCGTTCTCTCTCTTTAAATTGATATTTTATCCCAGATAAAATATCTCCGTAATTAATCCCAGATTAATTTTCTCTCTCTTCTAATTAATCCCAGATTAATATATAATGCGAGTCATACGTCATCGGTGTATCATTGGGAAGCGACCCATGAGATCTCCGGATATGTTGGCAGTAAACTCGGTCGTCGGACTATCCGAACACGTAAGTACCAAGTATTACGTTTTACCGATTTACAAGACAAGGTTGGCCTCTAGCAAAGCGCCATGCCTACCCAATTCTCCGAAAATATCCTTACAGGAATATGTGATCTATATCAGGCGTAGTATACGTAGTATTGCGTATTTCGATCCAGTATCGGATGATCACGTGCTAGGCCTAGGGCTGGATATGTGTCTGCCCCGTACGAAGCACATGTCGGATGTCTGGTAACTAGTCTCTATAATCGGATATACATGACCAAGTCATAATATCCCGATAGCCGCGCAGCATATAAGAGCACTAATACCGTATCCTACGTGACCATCTTCTCCATATGACTGGAGTGACACTTCCGTCTTGACATCACACCCAATACACTACGATTCTCAATATACCCAGCATCGGCGTACACAGAACCTGTTAAAGCCCTGGACGACCTCAACTAAAGTACATTGATTGTCGCAAGTATTAGCGGTGCAAGTCTCAGGTTAAGACCAAATACACCTACCCTGATTGCAGACTCCCATAGACACAAGGTCATGCTACCAATGGGATTCTGCGGTGGTCTAATCCAGAGCGAAGCTGTTTCCCGTACCATCGGTGAAACACAACCTCCTATTACACTTGCCTGAGTATCCTATACCCAGATATACGAGAACTATGCCGTTATGTCTCACATAACACGCACAAGTGTAATACTAGTCTTTTACGCATCTATCGATGTCCAATCTCGACAATGCTCTGACTAGGGATGTTTAATGATTTATCCTTCGTTGATTGATACTGTCTCATATCATTCTCAATCTAGGAACAAATCATAAGGACCTCCCATCATTTATATATCTAAGGTGATCTAATCACAAATGATAGGAGTGCAATCTCATTTGTTACATAGTTAATTTGTACAACAACACTATGATCTGTACAAATAGTGACGCTATGGGTCATAACTGTCCAACAATCTCCCACTTGGCCTTTAGCCAGTCACTCGAGTGCCTAACACCCGAACTATGTACGGTTGGCTCAAATTGCTGAGAAAAGCTTTCGTCAGCGGATTTGCATAATTATCGTCTGATGCGATTTATACGATCATCACATCGCTACGATGTATGATCCGAACGAATCAGATGAATAGTCGAAGTATGTATCTGGATCGTTGATGAGACCATTAATTCTTTAGCCTGTGCTGACGCCCAGCTCAGCCGCTAACAGAACTATATCTAATCCAATTAGATTTATTTATTGACCCAGATGGCTTCTATTGCTGCCTCAGCTGCAGCAATAATCCGCATGTGTTATTTATTCGGTAACAGTATCTTGCTTGGAAGATTTCCAGCTCACTGTACCGTTATTCAAACTGTATAGTACCGTTTACGACTTTTAGTCGTTTTATCCTTTTGGAAACTTGCAGTAGTGATCCCAGTCACTTCAAGTTCTCCTTCTCCACAGATTAAGACATCATCCTTAGATCTCTAAGATTCTAACGGATGTTCTTAACATCAATCAAGTGACTATCACTTGGATTGGCCTGATTGTGAATCCATATGCTCAAAGCGTATGAGACACCAGGTCGCGTACATTTTAATGTACAATTTCCCAGAGAGTATTAACAACTCAAATCTATCCTAGTAGATCTTTATTCCTAGAATAAAGGTTGTTTCTCCCGAGAATTCTACGGAGAATTTTCTCTTGAAAGCCAAGCTTTCACCGATTATATTATGGGAATATCATTTCCAAGAAATGGATATATATTACATTATCATTATTAAGGACAGCCACTGTCTGTGCGCTCCCACTAACCCTCTCATATACACAAGAATCATTCTGTTTTGAATCAAATCATTGACTATCATGATTACATCAAAACAATAGTTCCAAGAACTTTATGCTTGCTTCAACCCAAACATGGATCGAACAACACGCAAACCTAGTTTGCTGGTTTTAGTACGACAAAATCGTCAGGATGTTATAAACATCCTCCAAAAGGTTTCCTTTTAAGGAAAGTGATTTTGACCTTTAACTGACACATTTCATAAATGAAACGTGCAGCTACAGCAAGCATTATCCAAATGGATTTACCGTGGCAACAGGTAAAAGGTTGAACCGTAATCAACACAATGTTGATAACGATACCTTTCCGCTACAAGCCTAGCTTTGTACGTTGGTATGTTGCCTTCCATGTATGTCTTCCTTGAAGACTTATACAGTACCTATAGGCACAATGCCTTATGGTACATCAACTAGTATTTTAACATAGTTGTTTTACATGGAATCCATTTCGGACTCATGGCACTTTGCCATGAAAGGGAGTCGATACCTTGTATCACTTCCTCATACGTAGTTGGGTCTTCCTCAATAAGATTGACATCTTTATGAGGTGAGATCAGAAACCCATACCCTAGGTTGTTTTCTGACTCTCTCCGATCTACGCGGTTCTTGTGTATACGAAGATTAATGGTATATGTTCATCCTTGATGAACAGTTTGTGTTCCATTAAGGACTTCATGCCTTGAACAGTATTACTCCGATTTTCATCGAGTTTTACTGTCCTCCCACTTCCACTGCATATCGGTATTCCTCTAAGGAAGACCGCATGGTGAGCAACAATTACAATTGTTCTCCAGTGAGTTGTATAAGTACTATACTTATGGTTTTCCCTAGGATAACCTACATTTGGCACTTATCCGATTTAGGTTTTAGTTTGGCATCATCCAAACATATGCCCAGCATACCCAAATCGTTAGGAGTGAGAAACTCTGTTTCTATCCCTGATCATATCTAATATGAATTCTGTCTAACAGATTAATATGGAACCTTATTCCAAATAAGTTTTGCACTGTTAATGCATATCCGTTGAAGGAAATGGTAGCTAGCTCAGACTCGACTCATGACTCATGATAACCTTATCATGTCCAACAAAATTCGGTTTCTCCGTACGGACACACCGTCAAACTGACGTGTCTCGGGAGGAGTCCTCATTTGAAAGAATATTTTACTCTTTCAAGTATTTGTGAAACTTATTGCTTAAGTATTTTCATCATGTTCATCACGTGATGTTTTAATACTTTAGCCGATCTGTTTGTCTACTTCGTGTTGAAACTTTAAAAGTTTCTGATTTGTGTTCTTCAAAAGTAACACATAACCATAACGTGATGCCACATCCGTATATAGGTCACGAAATATTCATATCCATATCTAGCCTAGCTAGATATGGGCCCACTAACTTCACTATGAATAGGGCTTACAGATCGATGGCATTTATCACTATTACCAAGTAAATAGTATTTTAGGTACTTTACCTAAAGAACTAGATTCGTAGACTTTATTTGAATAATCAAATCAGTCCTAGTACCCACTTTCAAAAGTGTGGATATACGAGTCTTGTTTATTGTGTCCTAGACAACAATGCCACATTTAAGTTTCATCTGATCAGATCAGTATGAGCTATTAGTTTGTCATATTATATGTTCGAGATTTTATTTATATTCAAAATATAAATACTGTTATTCACATCTAATGTGTTTATCTCAATGTCATCTTTATATAATGAAACACTTTAGTGTTCTAGAATATAAAGGTTTATCCACAATGGATTAAACACTGATATAGAGATAATGTTTCTAGTCTAACTAGTTACATTATAACAGTTTCCTAATTTAAGTACATACCCGAAGGTAGTTCCTAAATTTAGGTATCTAAGGTCGAAACAGCGACTTTCGTCCCGTTCCCGATTCGTAGATTAACCTCAGCTTGAAGTCAGTATCCTGCTCACAGCAGATTCTGAACATCAATACATATATTTTATGTACCATACTCAGTATTTTAAAATCCAATTTTAATACCAGTAATGGACATAATTTTGACAAATATATTTAAAGTCAGAGCCTTGCTCTTTCTTTAATTCCTTCATGTCTGCCATATCCAAACGCAGCAGTCATTTTGGGATATGTTCTTTATCTTCCCAGAAGATCATAATGATTTTGCCTTTACCCTTTTCAATATCTCAGAAGTCTTTGGCCAAGCCTTGGATTTCTAGAATATTGAGTAAAGTGCGCCTTGCGCTACTTTTCTAATTGCAAAGTTTGACTTTTATCTCCTTGAGATTAGTCATTAATTCTCCAAGAATTATTAATTGCAAATATAATACTTCTTAAATCTAAACATAGATTTATTACAAGTATATTGAATTAAGCACTAAAGTCATCATCACATAAATCTTCCAAAGATTATGCTCTACTAATTCGCTTAATTCTGGGCTTAGGCTTAACAAGTTATTTTATCAAATAAAGTAACTTATTATTTATTTCCAGGACTATCCTGAAATTATTCCCAATTTTGAAAATTAAACCATTTAAACATTTAATCCAAGATTATGTTTTAAATGTCCAATCTTTCAATATATCTTGATTTTAATAGTCCAACTATTTAATCAATAATTAAGGTACTAATTATAATGATTACAATAGTCTAACTATTTAATCAACTATAATTCAATAGTTTAAAATCAATTATATTGATTACTATAATCCAATTATAAAATCAACTACAATTGAATAGTTTGAATATATAGTCCAACTATTTAATAAAACAACAATTTAAATATTAGTCTAACTGATATTTAAATCATAACGACGAGTGATATTTGATTGAGCGTGTATGGCAAGTAATTGAACGAGTATTGCAAATTCAATTCTTACCTCCCACTATTTTTCGGCGAGCCTCTAACCCTCTGTCGAGTACTCGGGAAACCGCGTTTCCTAGTGGGCTAGGATCCCGTTAAATAACACACAATCTTGACTTTGGCCAACAAATTGTATGATATTTAACTAGGTAGATCTCTAAGATCAATTGGATCCAATCCAATTCCTAGATCCAGTAGGCGGATATCCAAATCCTTAACATATATCTTATATATGCTAATACATCCAATGTATTGCCTAACCATTTTCCTCTGAATCAACTAAGCCTTGGCTTTGGCACAACAAGCTTAATGATCCCAGTCAAGCGCGACCCATTGACCATGGAAAGCTTCGTAATCAATGTCGATGGACAAGAAGTGGTCTTGACTTTGGCCAACAAACCACAACTTGGACAAGACACCAATATAGAACAAAACTCTCGTGATTCAAACACATCTTCGACGGACAAAGGGCTTGACTTTGGCCAACAACCCAATGCCAATCTAGGATCTTGAGTATGAATCACTCAATGGAAGGAAAAACGCATGATATTTGATGAGGGTTTTCGCGTGCAAATTGGCTACCAATTTATTATCTTTGTTAAGGTCTCATCATCATACACCCTTAAACATGCATTCTAAATACATAATAAAGCGCATATGAAAATAAACAATAATGATATGCGGATGGATACTTAACACATTGATCCTAGATCAAATCTCTCTTTTATCTCTCTCATAACTAGCACTTGTATTACTTCTACCCGTTACACTACACTTCTAAAGAAACCTCATATATATAGAGGGGAATAGATGAGAAGAGAATACAAATAGAAAAGAGGTGATAAGGCTGGACACGCAGGTCCAATTTAATAAATCGAATTTATTACAACAATTTCCAAAATTGCCCCCACCCGACTAATATCCATCCGATATACACTATTCATTCATCACAACCAAGTATTCACACAAGCATGTTATCAATCAATCTAATCAAATTAATTAATCTGATAATTAGTGATCATCCAATGTTCAAACAACGATTTGATTTTGATCGAGTCAAACTCGTTTTGCGAATAAGTACTCAAAGTACGAATTCTTGAATTAAATTAAACTACGTCATTAAATCCAATTTAATATGCATTCAATTCTAATTCATTATTTAATTCCAAATTAAATATTACACTTTAATAATAAACCTTTTACGACTTAAATTCCAAATTTAATCGCAACGCGTCTCAAAGACCGATTAACGTCCAACGTCAATTCAATTAAAGTCCAATGGGCTTTTAATTGATTTCTTAAGGCGTGGACTTTTGGTCAACTCGGGTCAAACCGAATAACCAAAATCCAATCCGGGATTTACCCCATAAGCCCATAAATCAATCTTGGCCCATTAGGCCCAATTAAACTTTAAAGGTTCATTAAATTGCATTTGGGCTTTATGGAAGTGGTTTTGGGCCCAATTGGATCCAATCCAATTTGCCTAAACCTAACTTTGTACAACAAAGCCCAACAAGCCCAATGACAACTTTAAAAGCCAAAATCCAATTTCAAGGCCCAATTAATTAAATACAAAAATCCAATTTTACATTCAATTAACCTAAAGTGTATTACATGATTAATTACCCAAATTAACATTTCTAAAACATTAATTTTACAATTAATCATGCACAATTTCATTATCACATGCCCACACATTTAATGAAAAATCAAACCCATTTTCATGCTTCAAAGTCTTGGCAATTTGGGGATTTTATGTCCGATTCAAATTCAATCCAATCAATTACACAATCGACATTAAATCATATACCCAAATGATTTCCAATTCATCTAATGAACAAAAAATCAAAATTCCAAGACAATTTGGGCTTATCAAATTCGGCCAACATAAGAAAATTGGGGAAAAATGATCCAATCACATTTTCATGAAATTGATCCAATCAATCTTCAATTCAACTATATTTAAGCATACTTAATCATCCAATTTCATAAAATCATGCTCAAATTGAAAATACCCAATTTATCATTTTAGGCCAACTTTAATATTTGGGGAAAAATGTTTCTAACATTAATTCATGAAATTGATCTAATCAATATTCAATTAAACATGTATTAAGCATACTTAAACATCCAATTTATTCAAATCATGCTCAAATACAAAATACCCAAATTTTAAGCCCTAAACTTTCATGCTTGAACCTAGGCTCTTGATGCCATTGTTGGTTTTATTCTAGGTCCCAAGATCATCAAACAAGCATAAAGATGTGTGAAATACATATCAAAGAAGTTGCGGAATACTTACATTGATCGGTTGAGATGAAACAACGAACAAAACTCCAAGTTTTATTCCTTCAAAGTGGCGCCAAACAGTGCAGTCCACTGCTCAAAATTTCAGTTTTGAGTCTTAAGAATCCAAGATTTGAGCTCCAATCTTCGTCAAACGATTCCCGGCTCGTGGGTGGGTTTCCCTAACACCTTTGTATAACTCTCGGTGTGCTAGCACTTGGCTATTTTGCCACAAAAACATGCCCAAAGACATCATCATTCACGCCCAAAGCAGTGCAGTCCACTGCCTTGGGCGTGAGCTTTGGAGAGGAAGAGAGAGAAGAGAGATGAGATTTTAGGTTTAGGTTAAGGGAAAATGTGTCCAACACTTGCTTATATATTTCCAAAATATATAAATCATTTACCAATTGTTTTATGTCTTTTAAAACAATAAAAACAAATGTAATGTTTATATTAATTCTTTTACCCTTGGTAAAAGGTGAAAAGGGAAAACTTTACTTTTCCAAAAAGTCAAAACTTTTCCCCCCAAATTTTCCCTCCAATTTCAATGGTCAAAGTCAAAGAGTCAAAGTTACTTTTCCAAAAAGCGATTTGACTTTTATGACTTGCGATGTGATTGTGACGATGCGACTTGCGGCACGTGATTCAAAATCGACGTAACGTCGCAAACACATTCCGAGCTCGGTTTCGATAATTCTAAATTAACGATTATCTCGATGCCTCGTTAATAAATCCAATTTACTAATCACGTCGCTCGAGAATTAATTCTAAATTAATTCAAGTGCCCGAATTAAAATCTAATTTTAATTCCTAATCGAAATCCAATTTCGTTTAATATATCGAATATATTATTTATCGATTAATTCCAAATTAATCGTTCTCTCTCTTTAAATTGATATTTTATCCCAGATAAAATATCTCCGTAATTAATCCCAGATTAATTTTCTCTCTCTTCTAATTAATCCCAGATTAATATATAATGCGAGTCATACGTCATCGGTGTATCATTGGGAAGCGACCCATGAGATCTCCGGATATGTTGGCAGTAAACTCGGTCGTCGGACTATCCGAACACGTAAGTACCAAGTATTACGTTTTACCGATTTACAAGACAAGGTTGGCCTCTAGCAAAGCGCCATGCCTACCCAATTCTCCGAAAATATCCTTACAGGAATATGTGATCTATATCAGGCGTAGTATACGTAGTATTGCGTATTTCGATCCAGTATCGGATGATCACGTGCTAGGCCTAGGGCTGGATATGTGTCTGCCCCGTACGAAGCACATGTCGGATGTCTGGTAACTAGTCTCTATAATCGGATATACATGACCAAGTCATAATATCCCGATAGCCGCGCAGCATATAAGAGCACTAATACCGTATCCTACGTGACCATCTTCTCCATATGACTGGAGTGACACTTCCGTCTTGACATCACACCCAATACACTACGATTCTCAATATACCCAGCATCGGCGTACACAGAACCTGTTAAAGCCCTGGACGACCTCAACTAAAGTACATTGATTGTCGCAAGTATTAGCGGTGCAAGTCTCAGGTTAAGACCAAATACACCTACCCTGATTGCAGACTCCCATAGACACAAGGTCATGCTACCAATGGGATTCTGCGGTGGTCTAATCCAGAGCGAAGCTGTTTCCCGTACCATCGGTGAAACACAACCTCCTATTACACTTGCCTGAGTATCCTATACCCAGATATACGAGAACTATGCCGTTATGTCTCACATAACACGCACAAGTGTAATACTAGTCTTTTACGCATCTATCGATGTCCAATCTCGACAATGCTCTGACTAGGGATGTTTAATGATTTATCCTTCGTTGATTGATACTGTCTCATATCATTCTCAATCTAGGAACAAATCATAAGGACCTCCCATCATTTATATATCTAAGGTGATCTAATCACAAATGATAGGAGTGCAATCTCATTTGTTACATAGTTAATTTGTACAACAACACTATGATCTGTACAAATAGTGACGCTATGGGTCATAACTGTCCAACACATAGTTTAGTTTTGTGAATACATCTGTGGTTGTTACAAAGTAGAGAGAGAGGAGACTAGCCATGATGAATGGATCCACCCTTAAGTGGGGTAGCCGATCTCCATAGGCTACTATCGGAGATCCGTCACTTGGTGTCTCCACATGGATTTGCATGAGTTGCTTTGTTCATCGAACTAAACCGCCCCGAAAGTTTTCATATGGAGTGTTCTTCCCATGTGCTTAAGTGAGAGTGCCGCGGTACATACATATCAAGACGAACACTGTGTCTAGAGATGGCGAGGTATGGGACGTTAGTCGCGCCTGGCACCTAGATCAATAGACGGCCGAAGGTATTATTTATAATCTTATGTGGGATCAAATAAACTTTGACATTTCTCTTCCTCAGAAGATCTGGTCATATGGGTATGATTGGTTCATTTGTTTTAAAACCACATGAAGTTTGTTAAGATACAACAGAGAATCGCCACTCTCTCGAATAATACTGTCTCATAAGAGTAGTTATGCTATTTCAATTCACGGATTGATATGTGTGATCAGTGCTTGAGACTGTGGCACATCGGAAGAATCATTGTGAGATTCTTGGGTTTTGCACGATTCATGACACTATCAACATCATTATATTGACCATATGGGTTAGACACTTTCCATACCCTAGGTCAATAGGTGGAGATACAGTTGAGGCGAGAGATCGTATCATATGTAAATTACATAAGAATGTATTTATATCTTTCCTTCTCATTTAGGGCCCTTGGCATGTTGCTAGATGTCAACCTTGGTCATTGAAATCGAACGACCATCTGATCGGAGGATAATTTATGTTCGATTAAATTTATCACGATCATTTCATGTCCAATTGAGGGGAACCCAAAAGGTCACACACAATAAAATGTATGTAATCAGTGGTTAACAGTGCACAATACATATTTAATATCATATATGATTGTTGTAGGAAATTGTTCATAAATGGTTCAATGTGTTTAATTATTGAACAGATCATTTATGAGGTTCTATAGTGGCTTAGGGATTGGTGAATGATGATAGGGCACTTTGGGACTTTGGAATCAAATAAGATTATAAAATTACAATTCACATGAATAGTAATGTGTGAATGTGAATGTACCATGTGAATAGTACCGCATGAATAGTAACTTATGAATAGTAAATTTTTGTTATTTGTTTTATGTTCCAATTCGACCCAAACTCTTATTAGGGTTTTATAATCTCATTAAACTACTAAATTATATCCAATGGCTAAGATTAAATTGGCTTTTATCCCACATCAGGTTCTTAATTAATTTTGTTGTCTTTGGGGTACTATATAAACCCAATGAATTCTTCACAAATTTTTGCACTAAACCTTTCATAACTTGGGTTTATATAAGTGAGAAACTCTAAAGTCTAAGAGTAAGCCACTGATTTTGAGGATCCTTAAGTCTAATTGACTAGAGGAACCTCGAGTTAAAAGTTTTGAGGTATTTGCCTAGGCTAGCACCAATGAAAAAATACCCGTGCACTCAAGGCGTAGTCTTTGTTGGAAAATTATGATCCATACATCACTATTTGTACAGAACACAATGTTGTTGTACAAATTAACTATGTGACAAAGGAAATTGCTCTTTTATCATTTGTAATTGGATTACCAAGATATATAAATGATAGAAGGTCCTTATTATTAGTTCCGGATTGAGATGATATGAGACAGTAACATTCCACGAAGGTTTAATCATTAAATATCCATAGTCGTAGTATTATCGAGATTGGAAATCGATAATACGGAATAGACTAGTATTACACTTGTGCGCGTTGTGAGAGCATAACGGCATAGTTCTCATATATTTGGGTATTGGATACTCATGCAAGTGTAATAGGAGATTGTGTTTTACCGATGGTATGGAAAACAGCTTCGCTCTGGATAGACCCCTCGGATAGACCCCTCGAAATTCCATTGGTAGTATAATTATGTGTCTATGGAAGTCTGAATCAGGGCAGGTGTATTTGGTCTTAACCTGAGACTTGCACCGCTGATACTTGAGACAATCAATATACTTTGGTTTTGGTCGTCCAGGGCTTTAACAGGTTCTGTGTAGGCCTTTTCTGGGTATATTGAGAATCATAGTGTATTGGGTGTGATGTCAAGATAGAAGTATCACTTCATTTATAGTGGAGATGATGATCACGTAGGATACGGAACTAGTTTTCTTATGCACTGCAGTCATCGGGATAATATGACTAGGTCATGTTAATCTGATTATAGAGACTATTTACCAGACATCCGACATGTGATTCGTACAGGGCAGAAACTATTCCAACCCTGGGCCTTTCACGTGAACATCCGATACTGGATCGAAATACGTAATACTACATATACTACGTCTGATATAGATTACAATATTCCTTTAAGAATATTTCTGGACAATTGGGTAGGCATGGCGCTTTGCTAGAAGCTAACATTGTCTTGTAAATCCGTAAAAACCGTAGTACTAGGTACGTACATGTTCGGATAGTCTGACTACCGGATTTACTGCCAACATATCTGGGGATCTCATGGGTCATTTCCCGAAGATTCACCGATGACGTATGACTTGCACTTTATTAATCTGGGATTAATTATAAGAGAGAGAAAATTAATCTTGGATTAATTACGGAGATATTTTATCCGGGATAAAATATTATTTAAAGAGAGAGAACGATTAATTTGGAATTAATCGATAAAATAATATATTCGATATATTATACGAAATTGGATTTCGACGCGGAATTAAAATTAGATTTTAATTCGGGCGAACGAGTTAATTTAGAATTAATTCGTAAGCGACGTGAATAGTAATTAGCTAGGCATAATTATTTAATTAAATTTGATTTAATTACGTCACAACGGAAAATTCGTTAATTCGGAATTAGCGAACCTGAGCCCGGGAGTGTTTGCGGGCCTACTCGCATTTCGAATTCAAGTGGGGCCCACAACTCACATCTAGCGTCAAATCATTAGTCACTTTGATTGATGTGATATCTAGTCACTTTGAGTGATGTGATGTCTAGTCACTTTTGATGTGAATAGTGATGGTCGTGGTTGGAAGGCATTAATTGCCTTTTGGCTCCAAAAATTGGTTGTCCTTTTTGAAAGGCAAATACCAAATTTTTGTATATGTTTTAATTGATTTTAGAAATCAATTTAGTATATTAGATACACAACTCTCAACCATCACACTTTCTCCTCTCTCTCTCTCTCCCACAATCGGCCATGGATCCATTTTTCCTCTCAAGAAACCGTGAGCCTAGGGTTCAATTTTCTTCGTGATTTTGTTACAAAATCAAGAGTGCTAGCACACTAAAGGGTCATCCAATGTGATAGGGAAACTAAATTATGAGCATAGAATCACCACACAAACCTTGGAGCTTGGAGATCCATCCATGGAGTTGACCGAAAATGATAGAGCACAAAGAACCACAATTGCCGAGAGCTTCAAGGGATTTTTGTTGGTCCTCACATCGCCAAATTCTATCAATGTAAGTATGATTTCGCCATACCTCTTTGTTGTATTCTCACATGATTTCTTGGTTGAATGATCCTTAGGATTAACCTAGAAACCCAACAATGATATCAATAGCCATTTTGAGCATGAAATTGAAATTAGAGTAAAATTGGGCAAAATTTATTTGAGCATGTTTGAGTGAAATTGATTGTTTAAATATGCTTGAATGATGATAACATAGTGTTATGCATGATCAATTAGATGAAAATTGGATTGGATCAATTTTTCCCCAATATTTTGGCTTGGCCGAAAGTTATGGCTTGCCTTAAGTCATGGTGATTTTTGATTTTGATCATTGGATGAGTTGAAATCATATGGGAAATGTTGATTTAGGATTTAATTGGATTGAATTCGGAATCGGACATGTAAAACCCTAAATTGCCTTGAGGTTGTAGCATAGAAAATGATTGATTTTATGATTTAAATGTGTTGGACATGTGTTGATGATTATTAGCATAATTAATTGAGTAATTGGTATTTTGGAAATGTTAATTTGGTTAATTAATTATGGCCATACACTTTGAATTAATTAAATTGTGATATTGGAATGTTGTGATTTAATTAATTGGGCTTATTTTGGAAATGGGCTTTTAAAGTTGTATTTGGGCTTTAATGGGCTTGGTTGGGCCAAGTTTGGTTTAGGCTAATTGGTTGGATCCAATTGGGCCGAAAACCATATCCATAAAGTCCAAATATGACTTAATGGACCTTTAATATTAATTAGGCCTAATGGGCCTAAATTGGTTTCTTGGCAAATAAGGGTGATTCCTTAAATGGGCTTTGGTATTTGGGTTTGACCCATATTGACCAAAAGTCCATGCCTTAAAAAATTAATTGAAAGCCCATTGGACTTTAATTAAATTAACATTGGATGTTAATCGGACTTTGAGACCCGTAACGATTAGATTTAGAATCTACGTCGAAAAGGCACATTAGAAAGTGTAATATTTAATTTGGAATTAAATAAATGAATTAGTATTAAATACAAATTAAATTGGATATAATGTTGTAGTTTAATATAATTCGTGAATTCGTACTTAGAGTACTTATTTGTAAAACGAGTATGACTCGCACAAAATCAAATCGTTATTTGAACATTGGATGGTCATTAATTTCAGATTAATTAATTGGATTAGATTGATTGATAACATGCTTTGTGTGAATACATGGATGCGATGTATGAATAATATATATCAGATGGATATTAGATGGGTGAGGGTAATTTTAGAAATTATTGTAATAAATTTAGAATTTATTAATTGGACCTGAGCGTCCAGCCTATTACCTCTTGACTCTGTGTATTTCTCTTCTCACCTATTCCCCTCAATATAAATGAGGTTTCTTTAGAAGTGTTATGTAATGGGGTAGAAGTAATACTTATGCTAGCTGAAGAGATGAAATTGAGAGTTTTGTTCTAGGAATAAAGTGTTTAAGTATCCATCCGTATATCATTATTATATTTATATACACGCCTTATTATGTTTTTAGAATGCATTTTTAAGGGTGTATGATGATGAGACCTTAACAAAGATAATAAATTGGTTTCCAATTTACGCGAAAAACCCTTAAAATATATTAAGCATTTTTCCTTCCATTGAGTGATTCTTACTCAAGATCCAAGATTGGCACTGGTTTGTTGGCCAAAGTCAAGACCTTTGTCCGTCGCAGATGTGTTTGAATCATGAAGCTTTGTTCCATATCGGTGTCTTGTCCAAGTTGTGATTTGTTGACCAAAGTCAAGATCACTTCTTGTCCATCGACATCGATTACTAATCTTTCCATAGTCAATGGGTTCCGCTTAACTGGGATCATTAAGTTTGTTGTGCCAAAGCCAAGCTTAGTTGATTCAGAGGAAAAATGTTAGGGAATATATTGGATATATTGGCATATATAAGATATATATTTCGGACTTGGACGTCCACCTACTGGATCTAAGAATTGGATGAGATCCAATTGATCCTAGAGATCTACCTAGTTAATTATCATACATTTTGTTGGCCAAAGTCAAGATTGTGTGTTATTTAACGGGATCCTAGGCCACTTGGAAACAAGGTTTCCCGAGTACTCAACAGAGGGTTAGAGGCTCGCCGAAAAATAGTGGGAGGTAAGTATTAAATTTGCAATATTCGTTTAGTTACTTGCCAACACGCGCTCATTTCAAATTTTTCGTCAAATAAATTAATATATTAGTTGGACTAATATTTAATCGTTGTTTTAATTAAACAGTTGGACTGTATTCAAACTGTTTCAATTATAGTTGATTTTATAATTGGATTATAGTAATCAATATAATTGAATTTAACCAATTAAATTATAGTTGATTATATATTTAGACTATAGTAATCATTATATTTATTAGTACATGAAATCGTTGATTCGATAGTTGGACTATTGGAATCAAGATAATTGAAAGATTAGTGTTTAAAATATAAACCTGGGTGAAAATATTTTAAACGGCTTTAATTTTCAAATTGGGAATAAAATCTCAGGATAGTCCTGGGAACTGAGAAGTTATTCTATTTGATAGAACAACCTCTTGGGCCTAACCCCGGAGTTGAGCAAATAAGTAGAGCATGATCTTTGGAAGATTCATGTGATGATAAATTTAGTGCTTAATCCTTTATGCTTACCGCATTGACTCCTTAATTTCGTCGTCATAACTAAGGATTAGATCCTTAAACCATGATGTTGAAATTGAAGGATCTTCATAGATCTATTCTTAGATCTTAGAAGTATAAATTGCAATAGATAACTCTTGGAGAGTTAATGGCTGTACTCAAGGAGTCAAAGCCAGTATTTGCAATAAAGGCAAGAAGTGCAAGGCATATCTTACTTCAACATCTCAGAAAGCCGAGGCTTGGCCAAACGGTTTTGCAGAAATGTTGAATAAAAGGGCAAAGGCAAAATCGTCACAGTTTTCTAGGAAGACAAATGACATATCCCAAGATATCTACCTAACTGTGGCAAACGGGGTTATTGAAAGCATAACTGCCGTATGGGCAAGGCAGACATGAAGGAAGATAAGGCGGGGCAAGGCTCTGACTTCAATTATGTTTGTCATAAACATGTTCGCTACTAATATTAAAATTGGATTTTAGATACTGGATGTGGTACATAAATATGTACTGATGTGCAGAATCTGCTAATTAGAAGGGTACTGACTTCAAATGAGATTTATCTGTGAATCAGAAACGGGACGAAAGTCGCTATTTTAACCGTAGAAATCTTAATTTTGGAACTACCCTTGGGGCATGTACTTAAATTAAGGAACTGTTATAATGTATCTAGTTTGACTAGAAATATTATCTCTATATCGAGTATAACTCGTTGCGAGTATATCTTTATATTCTAGAACACTAAAATGTTTTATTTTATAAAGATGATATTGAGATAAACACATTAGATGTACATAACAGTATTTATATTTTGAATATAACAAATCTCAAACATATAACATGACAAACAAATAGCTCAAACTGAATTAATCAGTTAAGACTTATTTATGGCAGTGTTGTCTAGGACACATTAAACAAGACTCGTATATCCACACTTTTGAAGAGTGGATACTAGGACGGATTTGATTATATTCAAATGATATCTATGAATCTAGTTTATTAGCCAAATTGCCTAAAATATCTTTTACTTGGTAAAAGTGCAAATGCCACCGATCTGTTAGCCCTCGTTCATAGTGACACAAGTAGGCCAAAATCTAGCTAGGCTAGAGGTGGATATGAACACTTCGTAGCCTTTATGGATGTGGCATCGCGTTATGGTTAGATGTTTCTTTTGAAACATAAACCAGAAACTTTTAGAAAGTTTCGACACGAAGTATAAGAACAGATCGGTTAAAGTATTAAACCATCACGGTTAGACCGTAGTGGAAAATACTTAAGCAATAAGTTTCTCCACTACTTGAAAGGGTATAGTATTCTTTCAATGAGGACTTTTCACGGAACACCTCAATTTTGAGCGGTGTATCCGAATAGAGAAACCGAACTTTGTCGGACATAGTAAGGTTAATCATGAGTCGCTTTGAGCTACCATTTTCCTTCAAGGATAAGCATTATACAGTGCAATACTTATTTTGAATAAGATTACATGAAAATCTGTTAGAAAGAATTCATATTAGATATGAACAGGAAAGAAACTAGGTTTTCTCATTCTTGAAAATTTGTGAATGTTGGGCATACGTTTGGATGATACCAAACTAGAACCCAAATCGGATAAGTTCCTTATTTGTAGGTTTTCATAAGGAAACCAAAGTATAGTACTTATACAACTCACAAGAGAACAATGTAATTGTTTCTCACCATGCGATTTTCCTAAGAGGAATACCTATATGCAGTGGTAAGTGGGAGGAAAGTAAAACTAGATGAAAATCGGAGTAATACTGTTCTAGGCACCGATTCCTTAATGGAAAATAAATAGTTCATTAATGATGAAACTATACCAGTAATCTTCAAATACACAAGAACCGCATAGGTCGGAGAGAGTTAGAAAACAACATAGGGTATGGGTTTACAAACTGACTACGTATGAGGAAGTGATACAATGTATCGACTCCCTATTATGGCAAAGTGCCATGAATTCCAAAATAGATTCCATGTATATCAACCAAGTTTGGATACTAGTTGATGAACCAGAAGGCATTGTGCCTATTGGTACTAAAAGTCTTCAAGGAAGACATACATGGATGGCAACATACCAACGTACAAAGCTAGGCTTGTAGCGAAAATGTATTATTATCAATATTGTATCGATCACGACGAAACCTTTTACTTGTCGCCACGGTAAATCCATTTGGATAATGCTTGCTGAAGCTGCATGTTTCATTTACGAAATATGGCAGCTGAACATCAAAATCGATTTCCTTAAAAGGAAACCTTTCAGAGGATGTTTACAACATCCTAACGGTTTTGTCGTACCAAAACAAGCAAACAAGGTTTGCGAGTTAATTCAATCCATGTATGGATTGAAGCAAGCATTGCATTCTTGGAACTAATCGTTTTGATGTAATCATAATGGTATATGATTTAATTCAAAACGAATATGATTCTTATGTATATAAGGAGGTTAGTGGGAGTGCACTGAAAGTGACTATCCTATAAGATTATGATATGTCATTTCTTGGAAATGACATTCCCATAATACAATCGGTGAAAGCTTGGCTTTCATGAAAATTCTCCGTAGAATTCTTGGGAGAGACAACTTTTATTCTAGGAATAAGGATCTACTGGGATAGATCTAAAAGTTGTTGGTACTCTCCGAGAACTCGTACATTGAAATAAATGTACGCGACCTGGTGTCTCATACGCTTTGAGCATATGGAGTCACAATCAGGCCAATCCAAGTGATAGTCACTGGATTGATATTAAGAACATCCTTTAGTATCTTAGATAAACTAAGGATGATGTCTTATGCTATGGAGATGGAGAACTTCAAGTGACTAGGTTCACTACTGTAAGTTTCCAAATCGAAAAATACGACTATAAGTCGCAAAACGGTACTATATATAGTTTGAATAAAGGAACAGTGAGCTGGAAAATCTTCCAAGTAAGATACTATTACCGAATAACCAACAAAAGCGGAATATTATTGCTATTGAGGCAGCAATAGAAGCCTTTTGGATCGATAATAAATCTAATTAGATTAGAGTAGTTCTGTTAGCAACTGAGCTAGGCTACAGTACAGGCTAAAGAATTAACAGTCTCATCAATGATCCAGATATATACTTTAATTATTCATCTAATTCGTTCGGATCATACATCGTGGTGATGTGATGATCGAATAAATCGCATCAGATGATAACCTTGCAATTCCACTGACGAAAGCCTTTTGTCAGCAGAAGTTTGAGCGAACCGTAAATAGTTCAAGTGTAAGACACCTGAGTGATTGGCTATAGACCAAGTGGGAGATTGTTGAAAAATTATGACCCATAGCATCACTATTTGTACAGAACACAGTGTTGTTGTACAAATTAACTATGTGATAAAGGAAATTTCTCTTTTATCATTTGTAATTGGATTACCAAGATATATAAATGATAGAAGGTCCTTATGATTAGTTCTGGATTGAGATGATATCAATCCACGAAGGTTTAATCATTAAATATTCCTAGCCGTAGTATTATCGAGATTGGACATCGATAATGCGGAATAGACTAGTATTACACTTGTGCTCGTTGTGGGAGCATAACGGCATAAGTGTAATAGGAGGTTGTGTTTTACCGATGGAGTTGCACCGCTATTAACAGGTTCTATGTACACCTCTTCGGGGTATATTGAGAATCATAGTGTATTGGGTGTGATGTCAAGATGGAAGTATCACTTCAGTTATAGTGGAGATGATGATCACGTAGGATACGAAACTAGTACTCTTATACACTGCAGTCATCGGGATAATATGACAAGGTCATGTTTATCCAATTATAGAGACTAGTTACCAGACATTCTATATGTGCTTCGTACGGGGCAAACACTATTCCAGCCCCAGGTCTTACACGTGAACATCCGATACTGGATCAAAATACGTAATACTACGTATACTACGCCTGATATAGATTACAATATTCCTTTAAGAATATTTCTAGAGAATTAGGTAGGCATGGCGCTTTTCTAGAAGCCAACCTTGTCCTGTAAATCAGTAAAAATCATAGTACTAGGTATGTACGTGTTCGGATAGTCCGATGACTGAATTTACTGCCAACATATCCTGAGATCTCATGGGTCGCTCCCGAAGATTCACCGATGACGTATGACTCGCACTTTATTAATCTGGGATTAATTATAAGAGAGAGAAAATTAATCTTGGATTATTACGGAGATATTTTATCTGTGATGAAATAATATTTAAAGAGAGAAAACGATTAATTTGGAATTAATCGATAAAATAATATATTCGATATATTATACGAATTGGATTTCGACGCGAAATTAAAATTAGATTTTAATTCGGGCGAACGAGTTAATTTAGAATTAATTCGTAAGCGATGTGAATAGTAATTTTGTTAGGCATAATTTTTTAATTAAATTTGATTTAATTACTTTGCAATGAAAAATTCCTTAATTCAGAATTAGCGAACCCGAGCCCGGGAGTGTTTACGGGCCCACTCGCATTTCGAATTCAAGTGGGTCCCACAACTCACATCTAGCGTCAAATCATTAGTCACTTTGATTGATGTGATGTCTAGTCACTTTGGGTGTTGTGATGTCTAGTCACTTTGATTGAATAGTGATGGTGGTGGTTGGAAGGCATTAATTGTCTTTTGGCTCCAAAAATTGGTTGACCTTTTTGAAAGGCAAATGCAAAATTTTTGGTATATGTTTTAATTGATTTTAGAAATCAATTTAGTGTATTAGATACACAACTCTCAACCAACACACTTCCTCCTCTCTCTCTCCCACAATCGGCCATGGAGCCATTTTTCCTCTCAAGAAACCGTGAGCCTAGGGTTCAATTTTCTTCATGATTTTTTTTGCAAAATCAAGAGTGCTAGCACACTAAAGGGTTATCCAAGGTGATAGGGAAACTAAATTATGAGCATGGAATCACCACATAAAGCTTGGATCTTGGAGATCCATCCATGGAGTTGACAGAAAATGATGGAGCATAAAAGACCACCATTGCCGAGAGCTTCAAGGGATTTTTATTGTTCCTCGCATCGCCAAATCCGATCAATGTAAGTATGATTCCGCCATACCACTTTGTTGTATTCATAGATGATTTCTTACTTGAATGATCATTGGGACTAACCTAGAAACTCAACAGTATTGTCGTTGAGTTTTGGCTTTGGTGTGTGCATCTTTGGAGGCCACACACTTGGGTGGCTCTTTGGAACGTGGAAGAGCTTGCTGAGTTCGAGAAAAGCTTGTAGATTGGAGGGAGGACTGGACGAGTCTACGGTTCAAGTAATTCATTTTTCTTTCTTTATTTTAATTAGAGTTCTTATGATAGTTAGCATGTTTAGGTTTATGTTCTTTACATGTTTTATGAGTTTTATGCTTAGAATATATATAGTAACATGCCTAGGCTTGTATAATAATAAAAATAAATGGGTCATGAGCAAAGGGAAAGCGGCATCATAATTTTTTATTTTTCCGCTGCGCACTGGCGGCTGCTTCCCAACAGTGGTATCAGCACGCCATTTTTGTTTTGATTAGTTCTCACTCCTTTGAACTCGAACTCGGGTGTTTAAAAGCCTGTTGGAAAGGTAACACCCTTAACTTAATTTTAGGCACAAGTTTTGCATGAATTGGTTAAGATTAGAATTGTGAAATTTCATTTAAAGTTCACGCCTCTGTAGAAAAATGTGAATAGTAATTGTATTTGAATAAAATAAAATACAATAGCATAATTAAATATTAATCAAAGTTATTTAATGCCTAAAATAATTCCAACGTATTAAAACTCATATGCCTGATGATTCTATGTATGATTAGAATTGGCATGATTATTTTATGGTGCAAGCATTTAGAGACTTTCTAAGAAATAGACAGTGTATTGCTTATCCCTTAGCTAAGTAATTATTTCGTAATGAACTTTGAGATTTATTACCTTTAAGGCTAATAAATATAAATCACTTGTTTATAATAAAAGATATTATAAAAGATACAAGTGAGGTGGAACCAATGCGTTAATAAAACTTTCCAAACTAAAGTTAATTTAACCAAAGGTATTACTAGAATTAGATAATAATTTGGTGTATTCCTTCACTCACTACCTTTTTATAGCAAAAAGGAAAAGCTGTGAAGACATCTAGATAATCATTTACTCAAATCTTACCTTAAAGTATATTTAAAGTGTTGGACTAATTTGGAGGATATATTGTTTATTCATGTCACCAAGGCGATAAGAGCCTAAGAGGTAAGGGTATTTAAGAGAGTTCGCTCCACCCTCCCTCTGGGGAATTTTCAATGGAGGAATCCATTTGACAGTTATTCACTTAAACTTGCTAAAATCCTCAATAATAATTTAAGTCTAAAATTTGCCTCCCATTGTAAAGTATAAACCCAAAAGGCTTAAACCGTATTGGCAGGACTAGGCTTTTCCAGACTGACCAATACCAATTTGTCCCTAAATCGTACTATTGACAATGGTTTGAATTTTCTAAGTCATAAGACCCTTAGGCGTGGTCTTATAACTTAGTGGCAAAGATTGGGTGTCCACAAGGACTAGCATAAGCTATGGCATATTTGATTGCCTAACCCAATGATCAAAGAGTTATGATTTATATTTTAAATTGGTTGGGAACCTACCTAATTATCATATTTTATAACGACCGGCCCTAGTCGGAGTTATGAAATGATGATAATGGGATCTTTGCCCAAAAGAAATCCATCATATTGGGGTTGATACGATTTGCATAAAATTTTAAAACAATTGAGTGGCAGCAACTTCATAATATTAAAAGCCCATGTTATTATGAAACATTAATGAAAATATATTCCTAATTTTAATATTCTCTCCTAACAGGTGGGTTAAAATATTTCACAAACATTCAAATGGCAAACAGAGTATCACTTTTTTCCATCATTGATGAGCATAAGCTCAAAGGGGACAACTACAATGACTGGTTTAGAAACCTTAAAATTATCTTACGACAAGAAAATGTTTTCTATGTTCTTGAAAGACCATTTCCCCCTGAACCCATAGAAGATGCTGACCAAAATACATTTGATGCTTCGAAGAAACACGTCGATGATGATGAGCAGGCAGTTTACATAATGCTTGGCTCTATGTCGGATGAGCTTCAGAAAGCTCACGAAGATATGGATGCTCAAACCATCATCTTTCACTTGAATGAGTTGTATGCAACTCATGTTCATACCGTGAGATTCCAAGTTTCATGTGCCTTATTCTAAACAAGATATAAGGAAGGATCTGTTAGTGGACATGTGCTTAAGATGATTGGCCACATTGAAAAATTGGCCAACCTCGGGTTCATCATGGATCATGAGATATGTCAGGATCTAATTCTTCAGTCCTTACTAAAAGAATTCTCTAACTTTATTATACAGTTTCATCTGTCTAATAAAGAAGCTAATTTAGCAGAATTGCACAATCTGATAAAGCAAGCAGAGAGGACTTGAAACCAAAGCTTAAAACCTCCGTCATGCTTACGGTTACGGACCTGAAGCCATGAGGTAAAAAGAAAAATAACGGCAAGGCCAAGGCTCCATATCACCTAATGCCCAATGGTAAGGTGAGAAGAAAAAGAGAAAGGGTAAATATTTCTTTTGTGGAAAGAAGGGTCATTGGAAGAAAGACTGTAGATCCTTGAAAGCCAAGGAAGCTAGGGAAGCCCAAGAGGCCAAGAAGCCCAATGCTTCAGGTATGTTGTATATGATTGAACTATATTCTCAAAACTCTAAACCTTCTACTTGGGTGCTTGACACCGGTTGTAGGACTAACTTGTGTAACAATGTGCAGGGCCTGAGAAATAGTAGGAGACTCCGTCATGGGGAGGTTGACTTACGCATGGGTAATGGAGCAAGACTGTCTGTATTGTGCGTGGGGACTTATTCATTAGTTTTGCCGAATGGTTTATTTTTAGACTTAAAAGATTGTGTTTATGTACATTCTCTAGTAAAGAACATCATTTCAATTTCTTATTTATATAATAAAGGCTTTTCATGCCAAATAATTTGTAATGAATGTTCTATTTATTTCAATGAAATTAAATATGGAGATGATATTTTGAATAATGGTATCTATATCTTACAAACTAACAAAGAATGTTCAACCTTTAATAAATACAACGTTAACTCGAAAAATCTCAATGAATCATTTCTATGGCATAGTCGCTTAGGTCATATCAATGAAATAAGATTAACTAAGCTACATAAGGATGGGTATTTCAAACCCTTCAAATATAAACCTTATGGAACTTGTGAGTCTTGTTTACTTGGTAAAATGACAAAATTACCTTTCAAAGGTAAAAGTCAACATGCAGCGGAGACATTATAACTCATACACTCTGATGCATGCGGACCAATGTTAGTCACCTCTAAAGGTGGATTCTCCTACTTCATTACCTTTATCGATGATCACTCGCAATATGGGTATGTGTACCTTATTCGGTACAAATCTGAAGCCTTTGAGAAATTCAAAAACATCAAAGCTGAAGTAGAAAAACAGCTTATTAAAAATATTAAGTCACTAAGGTCTGAGCAAGGTGGTGAATACTTAAGCAACGAATTTCAAGATTACATGACAGAAAATGGCATTGTTTCCCAGTGGCCTCTATTGGACAGTTATGACCCATAGCGTCACTGTTTGTAAAAGACATTGTGTTTTTTGTACAAAATTAACTATGTAGTAATGAAATTGCCTTTTACCGATTTATGATTCATTTACTTTGATATATATATAAATGGTAAAAGTCCATATGATTAGTTCAGGATTGAGACTGGACATCGATAATGCGGAATAGACTAGTATTGCACTTGTGCGTGTTGAGTATAGGATACTTATGCAAGTGTGATAGGAGGTTGTGTTTTACCAAGGGTACGGAAAACAGCTTCACTCTGGATAGACCCCGCAGAATCTCATTGGTAGTATGTATATGTGTCTATGGGAGTCCACTTCAGGGTAGGTGTATTTGGTCTTAACCTAAGACTTGCATTGCTAGTACTTACGACAATCGGTAAACTTTGGTTTTGGTCGTCCAAGGCTTTAACAGGTTCTATGTACGCCTCTGCTGGGTTCATTGGGAATCGTAGTGTATTGGATGTGATGTCAAGACGGAAATATCACTTCAGACATATAGAGATGATGATCACGCAGGGATTTAGAACTAGTTCTCTATAGTGTTGTAACCATCGGGATAATATGACAAGGTCATGATTATCCGATTCAAAGAGACTAGTTGCTTGATATCCGATATGTGCTTCGTACGGGCCAGACACTTTTCCAGCCCCAGACCTTGCACGTGACATCTGATACTGGATCGCAATACGTAATACTACGGTATACTACTCCTGATAAAGATCGTATATTCCAGTAAGAATATTTCTGGAGAATTGGGTAGACATGGCGCTTTGCTAGAAGCCAACCTTGTCTTGTAAATCAGTAAAAACGTAGTACTTGGTACGCACGTGTTTGGATAGTCCGACGACCGTATTTACTGCCAACATATCCAGAGATCTCTTGGGTCGCTTCCCGAGGATTCACCGATGATGTTTGATTCGAACTTAATCTGGGATTAAATGCGGAGAAACTTTATCTAGGATAAAGTACTATTTGAGGAGAGATAAAGATTAATTTGGAATTAATCGATAGGATAATATATTCGATATATTGAAATTGGATTTCGACGCGGAATTAAAATTAGATTTTAATTTGGGCACTTGAATTAATTTACAATTAATTCACGAGCGACGTGAATTGTATATTGGATTTATTTACGAGGCATCGGAAAACTCGTTAATTTAGAATTATCGAAACTGAGCACGGAATGTGTTTGCGAGGCTACTCCGATTTTGAATCGCGTGCGGCCGTAAGTCACATCGCAAATCACATCGCGAGTCACATCACTTGTCATTGATGTGTGATGGATGTCTAGTCACTTTTTGAATAGTGACTGCAGTCATTATTCATGATGGAAGTGGTTGAGTGCCATTATTGCCAAAATGGAGGGAAAAGTGTGTGTTGATTTTTTGGAAAAATATATACCACTTTTGTAAACACTTTTTGGCATAATTATTCAATATATACAAAATCAAACTCTCTCTCTCTCTTAGAACTCTCTTTGGCCGAAACTTTGAAGGGAAAAATAGAAAATTTTTCTTTTGATTTCTTTGGTCAATCTTGCTAGCACAAACTTGGAGAATCAAACAAATGTGATAGGGAACCGATCTTGGAGCTTGGATTTCCTTCTCAAAGCTTGGAGCTTGTGGATCTTGCTCATCTTCAACATCAAAATTTCTTCCTTGGCCGAATATACATCAAGAGGAAATGAGGGTTTTTTTTTTATTGAGCATCTCATCACATCCGATCGTTGTAAGTGTGGTTCTGCCACCCTTCTTGATTATTCATTCTTATTTCATGACTTATATGATCTTGGGACACCTTATAGAAACCAAACAGACTCCTCCAGGAACTCCACAGCATAATGGGGTCTTCGAAAGGAGAAATCGGACATTATTAGATATGGTCCAATCAATGATTCCAGGCACGGATCTACCACTTTCTTTTTGGGGTCTTGCTTTAAAAACTGCAACAATACTACTAAACCAAGTTCCTTCCAAGACTGTTAGTCAAATACCATATGAGTTATGGTCTGGGAAACGTCCTACTCTTAGTTATCTAAGAGTTTGGGGATGTGATCCATATGTCAAGCTCACACAAACTAACAAATTGGATGATAGGGTAGTTAAATGTAAGTTTGTAGGATATACCTTGAACTCAAGAGCATACGTGTTCTACGTCCCAAATGAACAAAGAACATTTGTCACATGAAATGCTAAATTTCTAGAGAATGAATTCCTTCTCAAGAAATATAGTGGGAGTAGACTTGACCTTGATGAGGTACGAGAAGCACAAACTAACATACAAATAAACCCCAAGTCCCTCAAAAGAGCAGCGACGGAACTACCACAAGGTTATGAACTCAGAAGGTCTGGTAGGGAAAGACATGAGCCTGAAAGATATGGTTTCCATATTGATGAGGAACATGATTAGGTCATTGATAATTATGATCCCACCAGTTATGACGATGCAATACGTGACATTGATTCAGTCTAGTGGCTTGAAGCCATGAAATCCGAAAAAAGACTCTATGTATCAGAATCATCTAGGACTTGGTAGATGCATTTGAAGGGATAAAAACCCATAGGATGCAAGTAGATTTACAACCGTAAAACTGATGCAGAAGGCAACATCCAAACCTTTAAGTCTAGGTTGGTGGCAAAAGGTTATAGACAAATCAAAGGAATTGACTATGAGGAAACCTTCTCGATTGTTGCAATGATAAAGTCCATTCGAATTTTACTGGCACTAGCTACACACTTTGATTATGAGATTTGGCAGATGGATGTCAAAACAACTTTCCTTAATGGGAACCTCGTAGAGGAAGTCTATATGACACAACCTGAGGGGTTTGCATCTAAGGATGATCATAATAAAGTATGCAAGCTTAAACGATCCATGTGGACTCAAGCAAGCCTCCAGAAGTTGGAATATACGATTTGATGAGACAATCAAGGAATTTGACTTCATCAAAAATGAAGATGAGCCTTATGTTTACAAGAAAAGTAGTGGAAGTGCTGTTGTATTTCTCGTATTATATGTTGATGACATATTAATCATCAGGAATGATATTCCTATGATGCAAGCCACCAAGTAATGGTTATCTCAGAATTTCTCCATGAAAGATTTTGGAGAAGCAGCCTACATCCTTGGCATTAAGATCTACCGTGATAGATCTAAGAGGTTGTTAGGACTTTCTCAATCTACGTACATAGATAAAGTTTTGAAAAGATTCAAAATGGAAGATTCTAAAAGAGGTAATTTACCTACTTGTCATGGAATCAAATTATCTAAGGAGCATGTCCACATACTCATTCAGATAGAGAGCATATGAGTAGGATCCCTTATGCTTCAGCAATAGGATCGATCATGTACGCCATGCTATGTACAAGACCTGATGTCTCTTATGCTCTTAGCATAACGAGCATGTATCAGGCAAATCCTGGTGAGGAACACTGAGTAGCTGTCAAAATAATCCTCAAGTATCTAAGTAGAATTAAGGATGTGTTTTTGACATACGGAGACTGTTCTGAGATGAAAGTCATTGGTTACTGTGATGCGAGCTTTCAGACCGATAAGGATGACAACAGATCAAAAATAAGATATCTGTTTACTTTGAATGGCGGTGCTATTAGTTGGAAAAGCTCAAAGCAGTCAACTACGTCGGACTCCACCACTGAAGCCGAGTATATTGCAGCATCTGAGGCAGCTAAAGAAGTATTATGGATAAAGAAGTTCATCACAGAACTGGAAGTGCTTCCCGTGATAAAGAATGGCATCACGATATACTGTGACAACATGGGCGCCATTGCTCAATTAAAGGAACCAAGGTCCCACTAGAAATCCAAGCATGTACTCAGGAGATTTCATCTCAATAGGGAGATTATTGAGAGAAAAAAAGTTATTATAGAGAAAATTCCCATAGATGATAATATAACAGATTCTCTGACTAAAGGGCTAACTCAACAAAAGCATGATAGGCACACCCGAGAGTACGGTGTCCAGATTCATACTAGTTGGCTATAGTGCAAGTGGGAGATTGTTAGGGATATGCCCTATACCCAACCTGTGTATGGGCTATGTGTACATGTATTTGTAATATTTTCATTAATTAATAAAATGACAATCTTTATTATATGTGTCTTACATAACTTATATAAATCATTAACACTGTAATAAAGCCCTTGGAGTAATAAGACGATGGCTTCCACGCCTTATGAGAATCATTACTCTTATATCTTCATAGTTATAGTTTTGTGAATAATCTGGGTGTTCACAAAGTAGAGAGACTATCATGATGATATGATCCGCCCTTAAGTGGGGTAGCCGATCTCATAGGCTACTAGCACAGATCCGTCCGCTTGGTGTATCACATGGATCCTTGAGTTGCTCGTGTCCATCGATTTGACCGCCAAAAGTTTTCATATGGAGTGTTTATCCCATGTGTCTGTGAGAACTTTCATGTATCGATTATATGACTAGTCCTTAGACTTGAGGTCTTTACAATCTTATGTGTGGATCAAATAACTTTGACATTCTCCTTCCCTTCAGAAGATCCGGTCATATGGGTATGATTGGTTCATTTGTTGAAAAACATGAAGTTTGTAAAGATACAATAGAGAATCACCACTCTCTCGGATAATATTTTCTTATAAGAGTAGTATTTCAGTTCGCGGGTTGATATGTGTGATCAGTACTTGAGACAAATGCCACAGCGGAAGAATCATGTGAGATTCTTGGGTTAGCACGATTCATGTCACTATCAACATCATACCTTTGACCATATGGGTAGACACTTTCCGTACCCTAGGTCAATAGGTGGGGATACAGTGAGGCGATGGACCGTATCATATGTAAATTGCGTACATAATGGGTATATATCTTTCCTTCTCATTTGAGGGCCTTGGCATATTGCTATATGCCAACCTTGGTCATTGAAATTGAACGACCATCTGATCGGAGGATAATTTAAGTTCGATTAAATTATCACAATTCATTTCATGTCCAACTTGAAGGGAACCCAAAAGGTCACACACAATAAAGTCGAAATCAATGGTTAACAGTGCCCAGTACATATTTAACATCGTATATGACTTCGATAGGAATTGTTTATAAATGGTTCAATGTGTTTAATTATTAAACAGCTCATTTATGAGGTTCCATAGGGGCTTAGGGATTGGTGAATGACGCTAGGGGCACTTTGGGAATTGGAATAAATAGATTAAAAAAATTACTATTCACGTGAATAATACCGTGAATAGTAAAAATTTGTTATTTGTTTTGAATTTCAATTCAGCCCAAACTCTTATTAGGGTTTTATAATCTCATTAAACCATTAAATTAAGATCCAATGGCTAAGATTAAATTGGCTTTTATCCCACTTCGGATTCTTAATTAATTTTGTTGTCTTTGGGGCACTATATAAACCCAATGAATTCTTCACAAATTTTTGCACCAAACCTTTCATATCTTGGGTTTATATAAGTGATTAACTCTAAAGTCTAAGAGAAAGCCACTGATTTTGAGGATCCTTAAGTCTAATTGACTAGAGGAACCTCGAGTTAAAAGTTTTGAGGTATTTGCCTAGGCTAGCACCAAGGGAAAAATACCTGTGCACTCAAGGCGTAGTCTTGCCGTTGAGTTTTGGCTTTGGTGTGTGCATCGTTGGAGGCCACACACTTGGGCGGCTCTTTGGACCATGGAAGAGCTTGCTGAGTTCGAGAAAAACTTGTTAATTGGAGGGAGGACTGGGCGAGTCTACGGTTCAAGTAAGTCATTTTTCTTTCTTTATTTTAATTAGAGTTCTTATGATAGTTAGCATGTTTAGGTTTATGTTCTTTGCGTGTTTTATGAGTTTTTTTGCTTAGAATATATATAGTAAAATGCCTAGGCTTGTAGAATAATCAAAACAAATGGGTCTTGGGTAAAGGGAAAACGACATCATAATTTTTTATTTTTCCACTGCGCACTCGTGGCCGCTTCCCAACAAATAGGTGGTTTTGGCTTGATTTAATTTGATTAAATCAAGGTGGCAAACATTTAATAATCCAATTCCTATTCCTCGGCTTGATTTAGTTGGAGTAAATTAAAGTGGGAGACAGTGTAGATTCGTCACACCTAATTATACATATTTAGACAAATTAGATTAAGCCCATTTAAAAGTTGATTATAACTTTTATTAATTAAAAATAAAAGAAGTGTTTAAAGAAGCTTGTGAGATCTCTATAACATTTCATTTAGGAGAAATCAAAATTGTATCTTGAAGTGAAGCTTTTGAAACATGATTGGATCTTGAAGTCAAGCTTCCACACATTGGAGTTTCTCCAATAATTTCAACAAGGAGATGTATATTAGATCTTGCATCAAGCTTACTAGGTAATGTTTGATCTTCTCCCAAGCTATATTAATTTTTGTATTAGATGCATGATCACATTGCTTAATATTGAAATAAGGTTAATCAATTGTGTTAGGATACTTTAGAAGTATAAACACAACATGTTTATAATTGAGATCAAAGATGTTCTTGTTGGACATGGAATAATTAATAAAACTTTGAAATTCTAGATTAAAGCTTAGAGCTATGGCTACCATTCTAGAATCACTTGACTACCTTTGAGTGACCTAGAATTGTTCACGATACATTTCTTATTGGGATTCTAAATTGGTTTGTGTATTGGATTCAAAATTTACGCAAGTACGTATTTAGAATAAATTTATGTTTTGTACAAATATTTGATATTTTGAAAAACTTGATTTTATTCTGTAACATGTGTTAATGTTGGTTTTGAAATTAAAACTTAATTTTTGGTATTTTTGAAGTGTTTAGGGATAGCCGAAAGTGATTAAAGTAAAATACCCTAATCCCTTCAGCTCACTTTCCAGTGAGCTGAAGGAGAAAAGAAAATGAAATTAAAAAAACCTATAAAAAATAAAAAAAAAATAATTCGGCCTGTGTGTAACAGTGTGTGCGCGCATATACTATAGCGCTTGGCTTCACGCGCATGGCTTCTACGCACGAGATAATTTTTATTTTCTCTCGTTATGGAGCTTTCGTACTCCGATTCAGCCCCAGGTTTTTCCTATACACTCATAATGGAATATAGTATTTCTTTAAATAATTTAAAATTACACCCAAACTTGATATTCATGGGTTAGACCCATTTCCGCTGAGCGGGGCACCGATTCAACCCTAAGGGTTCCTTAACTACCCTAATAGAATGGTATCAGAGGCAAAGACTTAACCAGACAACACATGTTTTGAATCTATGCCCTAATAATTTTAATTTAATTATGCATAAGACATATTGGATATGTATTGCATGTTTTAAATTAAAACTTTGAACTATTTAAGTTAATGACTTGATCGTTATAAATCTCTCGAGATTAGATGATTACTTTAATTAAATAATGGTATTAATAATGTTGGAGTATTATTAGATGGTCATTCTTGTCAATACGGAGATGAATGAGTTCTTACTACTGATATCTGATATCGTCATTAGTGAGAGGGTATAAGTGTTCGGAACTTAGGTCTCTCCGATAAAATATTAGATGTAGTGTGATGAGTTAACGTAGTCCCTCAATATCGTCATTAGTGTGAGGGTGTACATACGAAGCTCATTAGTGCACATTGACAAGTATACACCTAGAACATGTCTTAATCTAGTATCGTCATTAGTGTGAGGATAAGAAACAGTTCAGGACCAAACTAGGAGTCACATGATGTGATTGAATTTGGAGGTCTACCTAATTAGTTTACAAAGGCCAATATCGTGATTAGTGTGATGCTGGAGTAAATGTCATGGGATCCACTCCCGCTATGAAATTTTGATAGTCAATTTGTATTTTTCCATTAAGGGAGATTACAGAATTACTAGAGTAGTGTGAGTGCACTAATAGATTTAAAATTCCATAATCAATTAGTGTTTCAGTTTTGAAATGAAAACTGTTATATTACTATTCAAAAATGTTATCTTGTAGATGGCTGCCGATAATCCATTGATGAAACTTTTAGATTCCAATAAGCTAAAAAGAGTCGAGAACTATTTCGAATATGAAATGAATAAATGCTTTGTCTTAGAGTATGAAAAGTTGACTTATGCCACTACCAATCCACTATTTGTTGATATTGATCCTGACTCCACTCCGGAAGAGCGAGAAACTTTTGATAAATGGAAGGATAATAACCTGAAGGTGAAATCCTACATCTTGGGATTGATGGTTCCAGATTTACTGAGATAGTGCATTGAAGTATCGGATTCTTAGAGCATCATGCGAATACTCAAGGAGTTGTTCGAGGCAAATCAAGAGATGGACTTTATTGAAGGTCTAAGGAATTGTTCCGTGCTGAACTCAATGAGGAATGAGCTGTCAGCACTCATATTTTGAACATGATCGAGCAGATTCGATATCTTGAATGACATGGCATTGTGTTTGATGAACAGTTAGGCTGTAATTTGATTATGTCTTCTTTGTCCGGTTCTTATACTGGCTTTGTATTAAATTTCCATATGTATTCGATGCAAGCCACATATGGAGAACTTCATAAAATGCTACGAACGGCAGAACAAGATTTGAAGAAAGAAAACCTGACACTGTATCTCCAAGGTGGAGTTGGCTCTTCAATTACTTTTGGGAAGTCAAAGAAAATAAAGATGGGAAAGAAGAAGATATCAAAGAAAAACTCTAAAAAAATCAGAGGCGCAAAACCAAAAGTAGCTCGTGATCATTGTCTACAATGCAAGAAGTTTGGACACTGGAAGAAGGACTGTCCAGAGCTAAAAGGAAAAACAGGACACTCAGGAACACTTTGTATTTTTTTCAATTATTGACGTCTCATTAGCCTTAGATGCAAATAGTGGATGAGTGTTAGACACTGACAGTGCTACTTATATTTGCAATTCCCTCAAGGAAATGAGGTTTAGAAGAAGGCTAAATAAAGGAGATATCCATCTTATAGTTGGCAATGGCAAGACATTGGATGTCAAGGCCATAGGAACAGTTGTTCTAGATATCCCAAATGCATGTAAATTAGATTTGTATGACTGTCATTATGTTTCCTCAATTATCAGATAAATAATATCACTGCCAATATTAGATAAAGAGGGATATAAAATAAACATTAAGGATGAAACTTAATATTTGTATGATAAAGAAAATTTCTTGAAATGTGAATGTTCTTTATCAAACGGTCACGATGTTTTGGAAACATATAGAGATGTCTTGAATAAATAGAAAAATACAAGTAGGAAGTCTAAGTTAAATAATAATGAATTATGGCATATGCGATTGGGCCACATAGGTGTTAGACGTCTATCCAAATTGGTCAAGGATGGTTTGATTGAGAATCTTACCTTAGTTCCCTATCCGATTTGTGAGTTATGTATCTAAGGAAATATGACAAATGCCCCATTTCAAGGTGTTGGACACCGTGCTGGAGATTTACTGCAACTAATACACAGCGATGTGTGTGGTCCATTAAATATGCCGCTCATGATAGTTCCACATACTTTGTGACTTTCACAGATGACAAGTCTAGATATGGATATGTCTATCTGATGAAACATAAGTCGAAAACATTTGACATGTTCAAAATATTCTTAAACGAAGTAGAAAAACAAACCAGTAAATTCATCAAATGCCTTAGATCAGATCGAGAAGGTGAATACATGAGTGAAGAATTCTGAAATTCTTTAAGAGAATATAATTCTCGCCCAATATATCCCACCAGGAACACCTCAACATAATGAAGTGTCTGAGCATAGAAATCATACTTTATTGGATATGTTGCGAACGATGATGAGCTACACAGATCTTCCTTATTACCTTTGGGGTTACGCTTTACAAACTGCTACCTACATACTTAATAGGGCTATATCGAAAGCTGTTTCTATGACCCCCTATCAGATATGGTTTGGTAGAAATCCAAGTCTTAGACATTTAAAGATTTGGATTTGTCCTGCATACGTTAGAATTGTGCATCGAGATAAACTATCACCTAGAGGGTATAAATGTAGGTTCGTTGGATATCCTGATAATTCCATGGGATAACTATTCTACGATTTTAAGCAACGAATTGTATTTGTTGTTCATTTTGTAACTTTTCTGGAAAAGTAATTTTTAAGAGAAAGTGGGAACTGTAGAAAGATTAAACTTGATGAGTTTGATCCCAACATTAAAGAACCTGAGATGGAACCAGAGATCCAATTAGATGAAGGATCTACAACACAGGTTCTACGTAAGTCGAATAGAATATCGAGGCCTCATGAGAGACTATTTTTAACTTCTGATGTGAGCCTTGATGTTCTCCTCTTGGAAGAAACAGATCCGACTACGTATACAGAAGCGATATTGGATATCGATTCGGGAAAATGGTAGGAAGCCATTAAATCTAAAATAGTGCATGCCAATCAAGTCTGGGACTTATTTGAACTTCCTGAAGGAGTTAAACCTATTGGTTGTAAATGGGTTTACAAAAGGAAGTGAGGGCTCGATAGCGAAAGGTTATACTCAATGTCTTAGGATTGACTATGAGGAAACCTTTTCACCAGTAGGCATGCTAAATTCCATTAGGATTCTTTTAGCCATTGTAGCATATCATGACTATGAGATATGGCAGATGGATGTGAAAACCGCTTTCCTAAATGGATTCATTGAAGAGGATATTCATATGGAACAACCAGAGGGTTTCGTATCCAGTGAGACTTCAAACTTGGTTTGTAAGCTCCAAAAGTCTATTTATGAACTTAAACTGGCCTCCCAAAACTAGAATCTTCATTTTGATGAGATAATTAGATTATATGCATTCATCAAGAACGAGGAAAAACCATGTGTTATAAGAATGTTAGTGGGAGCATGATAGTTTTCCTAGTCTTATTTGTATATGACGTCATTGTTTGTGTTCCTAGAACATGCCAAGGATCTAATAAGCATGAAAAGGTGTTCATAAATTCAAATATAAGTTGCGGAATACTTACAATGAACGGATTTGAGCTTTAAAATTTTTGAGAAGATCTCCAAGATCCAAGCTTTGTTGATGATTCCAACTCTTGAAGTGGTTTCCCTATCACCTTAGTTGATTTCTCCAAGTGCTAGCTTTGTTGAGTTTGCCACAAAATCAAAGAGAGGGAGGCCATGGTTCACGCCCATTTGAGAGGTTTTTAGGGTTTCCTTTTGTTCCAAAATGTGTTACAAGTGTTGGAAGTGAAGATAGAGAGAAGGCTTTTTGGTTTTGTTAAAGGGTTTTACCTTTTTACCGAAAACCACGTAGTTGGGGTAAAATGGTTTCACCTAAACCAAGTGGTTGGAAAGTGGTATTGGCTTAATGCCAACTACCCTCCCAACTACCACATTAAAGTGGGCCCCACATTAGAATTCAAAATTCAAATGTCTCTACGAACATTTGCCGCGGCTCGGTTCCGTTTAATCCTATTAAACGAACTTTCGTCGCTAAATAATTAAATCTAATTTAATTAAAAAATGATGCCTCACAAATATAATGCAAACGTCGTTGTAGACAACAGAACTTGGGCGACGCATGTTGTTCTAGGCTCAGGGCTAGTTGAGAGTACGGAGTAGTCCGCGGGGAACTAAACCGGAGAATAATGTAGTCGCCACCCGGTGTGAACCGGGACACAGGTTTAAGGCCGCACTCACCCCTCGCAAGGGAAGACCTCAAACCGTTGGGTTTGGAATGGTCCCTTACTTATGTCATTGTGATGATATAATTCGTGCAATAAATCGACCGCATCTACTCAATAATAATGTTCAAAGGTCACTTAGATCTAATATGCTTCCGCTAACTAAATCCTAATATAAGTTTGCATGCTAGAAAATAAGTCTTTAAACAATAAACACGCAATATCACACATCGAACATATTAAGCCATCAAACCAAAGTAAACAAGTAATTACTTAAGCATAAATGTAAACTAAACTAATCATCATGCATAAAAAAGAACATATTCATACTTTAAAATTAAATAACGAGACTAAATTAAAACATGCTTAAAATAATAAACGAATAACCTAAGGACTACAACATACTCAAATACAAATTTGGATGAGACGAGATACGTGCATCTTAAGTGGTATGTGGTATTGTATCCCGAGTGCAGACCATACTACCGTCCATTCGGAATCGGCTATGGAATTTACGTCCGGGTTTCCATCTGATATACCACAAAAGGGAACACATATCCCGCTCATCCAACAATCAAATCATGCCTCAAACGACTCTCATGTAATTATTTATTAAAAATAAATAAATAAAATGAAAGAAGATAAGTAAAAAGGGTGTCCTCAGGTCTAACCTCTTTTGTCGTCTCAGAAAGGGCGTTACACGTCCGTTGGAAGGGCGAAAGATCTGACACTTTTCCGATTTGTTTACTCACTGTTTTTCCTTGTTGTTTTGATGCTCGGGCTGCTGTTTTAAGTCCGTTTCGCTGCTGTTTTACTGCTGTGTTTCAGGTCACTGTTTTGGTGATTTAGTGGACTGTTTTGGGCGATTTTGAAGGTCAAAAGGGCTGCCGTTTTGAGGGGTTCTTTGGGGGTATTTTATGGAGGTTTTTGGGATGGTGTTTAGGTGATTTTAGGACTGTTTTGGGGGCTAAAGTCGCAACAAAAACTGACCAGAACAGAAGGCTAAACTCGGCAGTCCACTAGTGCAGTGAAACCGTTTTCAGGGGTGACTTGGGCGCACAATTGGGGCTACTTTTGGGGGATGTTTTGCACGACTTTGGGGCTGTATTTGAGGCTTATTTTAAGGTGTTTTAGGGCTGTGAATGGTGGCTGGAACTCGGCAATGGAGGGTTGTGTTTCAGGCTTGGGCGTGAAAGGGGATTGGTGAAGGAGAGGAGATGCGGCAATGGAGATGTCTAGGTTTAGTGTTGCGGCAATGGAGGCTTTAAGGAGGGCTTTGGGCGTGTGATGAAGGCTTCACAAAGTGCTTGGACGTGCTTGAGAGGAATATGTGAGCTAGGGTTGTGAATGGGGGGTGAAGGCCTCTTTTTATAGGCAAAGGAGAGGAGGTTTCCCTTATACGACTAGGAGTAGGATTTCTATTGATGGTGACATCTTCTTAATAAGGAATAGATCTCCTAATTTGGATTTATGATTGGATTTGATTTGGTAGGGATTTGATTTGATTTCTTTTATTTAGGTAAGGATTTTATTTGATTTAAACGTATGATTAATGTGCATATACCTAAATAAGGAGCATATGGGCGTGAACCCCCCTCCTTGGGCATGGGCTTGGTTTGACTTGGGTTGACTTGGGTATTTTGGGTTTGGTTTGGGTTTTGGGCCTTAGGTAAGCTTTAAAGCGGAAGTCCAACAAGCAGCCGAAGCTAAACAACTCAGATAAAATCCAACAAATATTCTAATTTCCAACTTTACCCTTCCAACGTCCGTTTCCCGCGACTTTAATGACTAAAGAAGTAGTTGCCTCCATACGAGACTCATCATTGGGCTGATATGCAAAAATGCAATGCCTACAGTCGCCCCTACTTGATGGGACTTGTGTAGTGTGTGACAATGACAATCCTATCAAAGTACGTGCAATGCATTTTTTACTTACCTGGCTCGCTAGCTGCCACATGGTTCGCCTGCTGTGTTGAGTTGATAGTGCTAACCCCGTACATATGGTGTCGCAGTTGCGTCTCCATACCTAGAGTGTCGCAGTGATGTTGTTGTTGTCTGAGTGCTAACCCCGTACCTAGGGTGTCGCGGTGACGTCTCCGTACCTAGAGAGCCACAAGTGTCTGAAAGCTAACCCCGTACCTAGGGTGTCGCGGTGACGTCTCCGTACCTAGAGAGCCACAAGTGTCTGAATGCTAACCTCGTACCTAGGGTGTCGCAGTGACGTCTTCGTACCTAGAGAGCCATAAATGTCTGAGTGCTAACCCCATACCTAGGGTGCGGTGACGACTCCGTACCTAGAGTGCCACAAGTGTCTGATTGCTAACCCCGTACCTAGGGTGTCGCGGTGACGTCTCAGTACCTAGAGAGCCACAAGTGTCTAAATGCTAACCTCGTACCTAGGGTGTCGCAGTGACGTCTCCGTACCTAGAGAGCCACAAATGTTTGAGTGCTAACCCCGTACATAGGGTGTCGCAGTTGATATCTCCATACCCGGAGTGCCATACCTGGCTGATCTGATGTCTCCATACCCGGAGTGCCGTACCTGGCTGATCTGATGTCTCTATAGTCGGAGTGTCGTACCTAGCTGATCTTATGTCTCCATACCTGGCAAAAATTGATACTGAACTGATGTGGGCTTCGCCCCCAGATTGCCATACCCGGCAGAACTGATACTGAACTGATGTGGGATTCGCCCCCAGATTGCCATACCCGGCAGAACTGATACTGAACTGATGTGGGCTTCACCCCCAGAATGCCATACTCGGCAGAAACTGATGCTGATACTCTTTTTCAACACACTGTAGTGCCTCTCTTTGAGATAATCTTGATAGCTAAACATATTTTTGTCCTCAACGGGTGCTTTACGTCAAAGCTAAAGAATCTTCAAAGTACTCGATATACTCAAACCCAATCTTCTGAACGGGTGATCTGAACTAACTCCTAGTGTGTGTGTGCTAAGGCTTCTTTCGCAGCTTATTCCTTAAGTCAGCCAACTCGATGATTTCGCTTCGGAGAATCGGACCAGTGGGTCTAACCAACCTGGATGTCTGGGTCACATTCTGTGATTACTGTAGCATACTCAACATGATATGGTCTTCTTTTATTGCATCGTCTCTTTCTTTTCATTTTGGGCTTCTCTTTTTTCTGTCTCTCTTTTTCTTTCTTTTTTCTTGACACACCTACCCTTTAAGGTAGCATTTCTCCTCATGGTGGTCCTAATACTCGCTCATGGGTAGCTTCACGCTTATTGGTTATAGGCGGTCCATTTTTCTTTTCATTGCAGAGACTTTTCTTTCTTTATTTTCCAACCATATCATGTATCGTAGCAAAGGCAAATCAGTGTGGACATCCAGGCAAACGGTCATTCACCTATCCACCATCTCTTCAACTAGTCATCTCATCAACCGCTCAGGCTTCTACTGTTGAGATACCTTTATCAAGTGCTTTATGAGTCCAGCCGAGATCAATCCATTCCGAATACCAGATAAGAGCGCGTCTCGCACTTCTCGTTTCTAAGGCTTCCCCCTACAGCACAGAATGTCATCACCGGACATATGTTTGCCCATCAAATTTCTCTCTCACTCATTTTTTTTTCACTCACTCACTCTAGGAACTTTTCTCTCTTTACGGCTGACCATATGGGCTTCGCCCCCGGGATCCCTACCCGAAACTCAGCTCAAAATGGGCCTCAACCCTCAGATTACCATCTGAATTTTAGCAATGATGTGGACTCAGCCCTAGGATTTCTACCCAAATCCAACACAGTGCTTTCGTTGTTTCTGATTGGCATGTCTTTGCTGTTGTCACTTTTCTGTCTTCGAAACCTGTGAATACAAAACACAAAACACACAAAAAAAGAATGCAATAATGGGTTACATGTATGGATGCATGCATGAGTTTTCTTTATCCCGTCGGGTTAGGTCTTCTGCGGGTGACTATTCAGTCTTCTGTCCCTCAGGCAAAATACAGTTTCAATCTGTCAACGTTGATCGGCTCTGTGAACTCATTCCCTTCCAAGTCCGACAGTCTCACAGCTCCATTTCCCATTACCTGCTGAACAATGTATGGTCCTTCCCAATTCGGTCTGAACTTCCCTCTCGGGTCTGTAGTCGATGGCTTTGATTACTTGAGTACCAAATCACCTTTCTTGATCTTGGTTGGACGCACCTTCTTATTGAACGATCGAGCCAGCCTCTTCTGATAGATCTGCAGGTGATGCAAGGACTTCATCCTCTTCTCATCCATCAGAGCCAACTGTTCAAACCTTTGCGAGGTCCATTCTTGTTCAGGCAACTCTGCTTCTGCTAACACCCGCATGGACTGTATCTCAACTTCCACCGGCAGTACCGCTTCCATTCCATAAACCAAAGAATACGACGTGGCTCCTGTTGCCGTTCTCACCGATGTTCTGTACCCCCACAAGGCATATGGCAGCTTATCAGCCCAATCTTTGTAATTCTCAGTAATCTTTGCCAAGATCGTCTTTATCGTCTTGTTAGCTGCCTCGACTGCCCCATTAGCCTGCGGCCTGTATGGTGAGGACTTGTGATGGCCGATTCCATACTTCTGCAGCATCGCCTTGGTTTCCCCCTGAAATTGGATTCCATTGTCCGTTACCACATGATGCGGCATACCATACCGGCTAATGAGATTTCGAGCTATAAACTTCGCCATTTGCTTTGCTGAACATTACGGAAAGATTCGGCTTCTATCCATTGTGAGAAGTAGTCTACAGCTACTACTATAAAGCGATGCCTATTTGATGCATTCGGTCGAATCTCCCCGATCATATCTATTCCCCAAGCTGAGAAGGGCCATGGCTCTGACAGCCCGTGCAACTCCGTATGCGGCAGATGATTCAAATTACCGTGTGCTTGACAGTCATGACAGTGCTTTACCAGCTTCGCGCAGTCAGCTTCCATGGTTGACCAGTAAAAGCCTTGTCTCACAATCTTGCGGGACAAGTTCAATCCATTCATGTGTGGTCCACATACACCAGCGTGCACTTCTTCCATTATCTTCTGAGCTTCTTCTCTCTTCAAGCATTTCAGCTGAATACCATTGCCCTGCCTCTTGTAGAGCTCTCCCTTCAGACTCACATACTGAGAGGCTAACTTCTGAATCGCCACTCGGTCTTTTCTGCTTGCTTCCTCTGGGAATTCCCCATGTTCCAAATACCGCTGTACATCATAATACCAAGGTTTCCCATCATCGACCTCCACTTCCAGGATTCTCCCTATCTCATAGACTGGCTTGCTTGCCGTTGTCAACACAAGCGGTCTCATCACCAGTTTCTCTGGATTTTCCCAAGTTGCGGCCAGTGTTGCCAATACATCTGCCATCTGATTCTCCTCTCTTGGCAAATGCTGAAATTTACAATCGGGGATAGTCAGTGCCAGACTTCTGAGATGGAACAGATACGGCTTCAACCGTTCTTCCTTTAGCTCGCATTCTCCTTGCATCTGTCGGATCACCAACATTGAATCTTCGAAAACTTCAACATTCCTAGCTCTCAAGGCTATCAATGCCGTCAATCCGAATGCACATGCTTCATACTCAGCCATGTTGTTAGTCACTCCGAATGTCAACCTCTTGGCCATGGCAAAGTTTCTCCTTCAGACGTGACTATCACAATCCCGATCCCGGCTCCTTTGCAGTTCACTGCTCCGTCAAAATACATCTTCCATCCTTGAACTGCTGTAGCTTGGATTTCTTCGTCGGGGAACTTAAACTTGTACTGATCCCCTTCAACAGGTTGCAAGGCCAGGAATTCTGCCACGGCTCGCCCTTTGATTACCTTGGAGGTGAGGTATTCGATGTCAAATTCAGTCAGCAGCACTAACCATCTGCCCAACTTCCCAACCAGCGAGGGTACCGAGTGCAAGTACTTCAAAGGATTCTCCTTTACGACCACTTGGATCTTGTAAGACTGGAAGTAGTGGCGCAACTTCTTGGATGCCCATACTACGGCTAGATAAATCTTCTCACTTCCTGATAGCGAGCTTCGTACGGAAGCAGCTTCTTACTGAGGTAGTAGACAACATGCTATACTCCTATCTCATCGGCTTGTACCATCACCATCATCGCCCCCAGCGCTTCAAGTTCAATAGCCAAATAAAGTACCAAAGGCCTACCCTGTCTCGGAGGTTTCAATACAGGAGGTTTCACCAAATATTCCCTTATTCTGTCAAATGCTTCCTGACACTGCTCGTTCCATTTTACCGGTTGGTCTTTCCTCAACAACTTGAAGATGGGCTCACACACCGATGTAACTTAGCGATGAAACGGCTGATATACTGGATTTTCCCTAGGAAGGCTCTGACTTCTTTTTCTGTCTTTGGTGCCGGCATCTCAGTAATAGCCTTAATCTTCTCGGGATCCACTTCTATTCCGCCCATTCCAACTGTAAGGCCGAGCAGCTTTCCTGATGTTACTCCGAAAACACACTTCTTGGGATTCAACCGCAAGTTGTACTTATCCACTCTTTCAAGGAACTTTTCCAACGCTTCAATGTGCCCCTCCCTCGTTTCAGACTTGACCATCATGTCATCCACATACACCTCAATCTCCTTATGCATGAGGTCATGAAACAAAGTAGTGGCCATCCGCTAATATGTGGCTCCGGCATTCTTAAGCCCAAACGGCATCACTTTATAGCAATAAGTACCCCATTCTGTAACAAAGGCGGTCTTGTGCTTATCTTCTTCGGCCATAAGCACTTGGTTGTATCCTGAAAACCCATCTGCAAATGAGTACATCGAAGACAATGCTGCACTATCCATAAGCACATCAATATGCGGCAAAGGAAAGTCATCCTTTGGGCATGCCCTGTTAAGATCTCTGTAGTCGACACACATTCTGACTTTGCCATCTTTCTTCGGTACAGGCACAATGTTGGCCAACCACTCGGGGTATTTCACTAGTTCCAAGAATCCCACATCTATTTGCTTCTTGACCTCCTCTCTGACCTTCTCGGCCCATTCGGGTCTCATCCTTCGGAGTTTCTGCTTTACCGGCTTCATGTTCGGATATGTCGGTATCGCATGTTGGGCAATACTTCTATCTACCCCAGGCATGTCCTCATAAGACCAAGCAAACACTTTGGCATATTTAACCAACATCTCTTCTAAGTTCTTCCGCTCTTCGGCGGTAACTTCGCTTGCAATCAAGATTTCCTTGGGATTTTCAGGCGTACCAAGGTTGAATGCATTCGTTTTGACAGAGTTGATATCGAATATGCTTAAGTCATGCAAGTTAGAAAGCGGAGACTAAGTCAAGTAAGCAGAATTATTGTCTTTATTACCAACAACAAAAGGAGTACACTCAAACAAATCTGGAAGGAAAATATCCTCATCTTCTACAGATATCTCTCCCTCTACAATAGGATCTATCTCAGGTTTCTTTTCTTCCCCGAGTGTTAGGGTCTCCAGCTTCATGAGCTCTTCCTCCCACTTCTCTTCCTCTTTCTTTGCAACTTCTCCTGCCAGCGGCTTTTCACCAAGCATATCTTGGAAAATCTCGAATTCGGGTACCACAACCCTGTTGACTTCCACCGTTCGGGTTCTCCTTGATACCCTGAGGCCTTAACGAAGCACTCCATCAGCTTCAGCCTTTCTTCTTGACCTTGGGCTTGTCCTCATCAGAACGGTATCCCAACCCTTTCGAGTATTATGCCCTTTGAAATCTGCATGTTGAGCCTTGGCCTGGCTCGAATTTCATCTTCTCCATAATTCGGGCTACCTTGGGATCCACCCACTCCTCAAAAGTCGCTGACACTTGGAACATTGGGAAAGGTTGTATTTCCAAAGCGGCTACAACATTATCCACCTCGGCTCGGATAGTGACGATTTTCCCGTCATAAGGGAACTTGATCATCTTATGCAAAGTAGATGGCACGCCCCCAAGCTTATGGAACTAGGGCCTTCCCAACAATAAGGCAAAAGCGGCTGGGATGTCCAGCACAGTGAACTCTATTTCATCCTCAACTGGCCCACCTTGACTATTGCAGTAAAGTACCTTCAACTCATCGCTTGCTATCATCATAGGCTTTGATAGTCATGTTGGAAGGACTCAACTTAGTTGGCTTAATACTCAGCCTTGCCAGAATTTTCAATGGGCATACATTGATGGAAGAGCCATCATTCACCATCACACAAGAAGCTCTCTTGCCCCTCACCTCAGCTCGGGTGAACAAAGGCCTGTTGTGGTTTCTCCCTTCAGCCGGGAGCTCTTCATCAGAGAAGGTTATCAGTACGGCTTCCTTCTGCACTGAACCCACAAACATAGCTAGATTAGCATCTTCCGGTATTACTATTTTACTCAGGGCTTCCACCATATCCCGCCGGTGTTCTCCAGATGCACACAATAATTCCCAGATGCTCAGATGTGCCCGAGTCTTCTTCAACTGCTGCAGCACTATACCACCCTCGGCTTTCTCAGTATTCTCAGTTACCTCACGACCTTCCTCCAGGACTTCTTTTCCCTTCTCTTTCTCATTAGCATCATTGTAAAAGCGCCCACTCCGGGTCATGCCTTTCACTTCTTCTTCCTCACCCCACTTGAGAAGTCTTCCCAGAAATCCTTCTTCTGTTCTACCTCTCATTTTACTATTACTGTCACCCAATACCGAGGCAAAAGGCTGTTTGGTCAAAGGTTTGGAGGACAAGGTCCTCAGGTAGGCCAGAGTTGATCATGTAGGTAGGTGGGGAAACAGAGTGATAATTGGGTAGAGGATTGCGGTGAGTGTTTGGTTGTTCTTTTTCAAGGTCGGGAATCTTGTGGGAGTCTATTAGGTCTTGGACTTCGTGGCGAAGCCGGGCACAGTTATCGGTGTCATGACCAGGCTGTTGGTGGAAATGGCAAAAACGGTTCATGTTTAGGTTTGATGGGGGAGGATTTGGTAGTGGTTTTGGTTCGAGGGGTTTTAACAACAGCCCTTGCCTCAGTAGCTTCTCTAGTACCTTGGACAAAGGTCTACCCAAGTTAGAAAAGCGCCTATTCTTTATGGCTGCAATCTCCGCAGTAACAGGCTTAGCTCCTTAGGGTCCTCCGACAGTCCTCATGTTCAAACTATAGAACTTTCTGTTATCAGCCTCCTCCTCTTCAATATCCATTACGGTTTCTCTCAGCTGGCGGAAATCTGCAATCATCGAAGTCTTTCTCCTCAGTTTACTATAGATCGAGGGTTTAGTCCCCTTAATGATCATCTTGATCTGATCTTTCTCGGAAGGCCTGGTCTGCATCTTTAAGAGCTGGCTTCTCCAGCGGTCAACATACTCCTTAAAGCTCTCATCGGGCTTTTACTTAGTATTCTCCAAGTCGCGGAGCGACAGGTCGATCTCTAAGTCCGTCACATACTGCTTCAAGAAGGCATCAGCCAACTCCCTCCAATCTTCTTTAACCTTCTTCTCAAGGCTATGATACCAAACACAGGTGCCCCCTCGAGTGACATCCCGAACATCTTCTAGACTTGGCGCTGAGATAGGCCAACTAAACTCATCACCGAGACATACTGCCTCAGTGGACTCTCGGTCTCCGTTCCCGTTGAACTTAGCAATATCAGGCATTTTGAACTACGCGGGCAATGTTCCTCCTCAAAATTCATTGAGTCATAATCCAGTAGATCCTCATGCTTCCCCTTCAACTTACGGGTGACAGACTCCATCTGATCACGGAGCTTTTGCATTCCAGCCTAAGTCCCAGCTATCCTACCAGTGGCATAGTCAGCCAAATCATTATCAAAACCGGAGCATCATCATTCAATCCATTTTGAGGACTCTCCCGCCTCTCATTCTTAGATCCTCCCGCAGTGCGGGGCACAGCCATACCAGACATGGCAGCAGTCAAAGCTTTCAGTTGTTCGGTCATCTTGGCGGGTTAGCTTCCATCTGATCCATTCTAGACCCCTCGTTGACGGATTCACTCATATTCACTGAAGTTCATTTGACTAATCTCCCCTCTTCTCTAACCCAACGGAATCTATGTTGCCTCTTTTAAGGCACGTGTCAGTGCATATGTGTGCAATGCATGTAATATATAAAATTATAAAAAGAAATTTAAACTACGTGGCCCATTATCATTTTAAAGTATTCAATCATACTATCACGCGGTGCAAACTTGTCCCAGTTGAAAAGGCCCAACAGGTTTACACTTTGTGGTGATATGGTTAAATGGCTTCAAATAATAAGAGGCCCTATTCACAAAATGGCCCACCGGCATTTTAGAAGCTTTTCGCCCAACTGTCAAAGACACAAACTTGTCCCAGTTTAATGGCCCAACAGGTTCATACACTTGACAGAAGGTCCAACTGGATCCAAATGACGGCGGCCCATCACACATAATTATAAGATGACTAACTACGGGTTCTTATGGCTAAGGT